>JARYGA010027900.1:0-14457 GCA_030545235.1 Helianthus tuberosus | reverse complement strand
AATCCGTTTTCTCCGTCCATCTCACATAAGCCACAGCACCGCCTGTGCCATCATAGTTAAGCGGCTTGCAGTCTAGAAACTGCTTGAATGTGCACCCTGAAATTGGACAACGGATTTTGAATGAGCAAACAGTGAATCGCACGAATAGATTAAGAAAAAATTTTTTGGTAAGTTGTAACAAAACAGCTAAATGTTACCCGTATTATTGGTTCCACCTGAAGGACCGCTTGGACCCTGGCCTCCTGATCCGCCGGTGCCTCCACTTTGTTCGACACGGGATGCCTCATACAGTGCGATAGCTTGAGCGATTCTCTGTTCTATAAGTGCATTCAGTTCCGCCTCGGTCGTAGGCATTGGTGGAGGTGGGGGTGGATTAGTCCGTGAACGTAAGATTCTCCTCGGTGGCATGATTCTTCCAAAGGAGAAATAGGATAAGATTAGACGTTGATTTGGTTTGTAAAAAAAAAAATATTCCTAACATTAATAGCAATATCACCACCAAACATATAATGCGAGTAAATAAGTTAATATAAACGATAAGATATGTCCAACCAGACCACTCAGATGCATTTAATATATAACACCAAGTTTTATATATATATTGTCAACCGGTTACATAATCGTTTGAAAGGAACAAAAATAGACTCGGGCTACATAACCCGGTCATACTAGTCTAGTACAACAAAAGAGATAACAACATCTTCCTTCCAACTGTGTGACCCGCTGTATGACGGTTGTCTTCAAACTTGGTGGAGCATCAATATGTACACCAAAAACGGATATAGATACCCGTCCCAAAAGCACGATACCTGCAAACATAGTCTAGGGTGGGGGAAATACCGGTGGTGGAATAGGGAATAATAACCTGCGAACATCAGAAACCCTACCCTCCAAATCAAGCACCAAATGGTGAAGGAACACACTCTGCTGCTCGAGCGCCAGAACACGGGCAGGTAGATCCACTGGTGGTATATCCACTGGTGGCATCTGCGGTGGTAGTGGGGGTAAAGGTGGTGACCCTGGTGGTAGTGGTGGAGCATGAAGTACCATACCAATGAGGTGAGTAAGCTCATCCTCGAGTTCGCTAACTCGACGTATAACAAAGTCTATCTGATGCTCAAGTGTCTGAACACGAGCACGTAACTCGATAGTAGCAGCTGGGTCATGCACTGGGTGGTATGGATCTGTAAGGGGCATAACATGTGGGTATAGATCCATGTCCCCGGGTGGTACATGGGCGTGTCCTGAGGGTCCTGCCTCGTCAGTATGGTCTACATGTGGTAGAATAGGAGCAACATGATCATGTGCAGGGACAACTGGCTCATCAGGTATGACATCATCCAGCTCAATGTCTCCATTGCGCTGTAGGCCAATGGCCTGCAGTGCGGATGAAGTAACAGATGCGTAAGAAGAAGCATCTGAATCAGTATCGGAGTCAGAAGAAATGACAATAACCGGGACTACCGGTGCAGCGACCTCCAAAATAACCAAGTCATGAACATCCCCGTCTCCCAACTCATCACCAAAATGCTCCACCGGAATCACAGGAACTACAGCGTCGTCCTCCTCGTCGAGGTCGTCAATGAATGGCATAATAGCAAGGGGAAGAACATCCCACGGTATAACCTCTATCACATGTTCACCCGCTGGGTGACCTAGAATAACCATCTCGTTGAGTATAGGTGGGATAGCTACCACATCATCATCAATGATGTCTCCTAACATGTAAGCGTCCATAATGTCACCACCAATTGCGAACGGCTGAAAGTCATCCAAATCATCGTCAGATGCCGACTCGCTGTCGGACGTAATGACCTGGACTGCCGGTACATACTCGTCATCGGAGGATAGCTCCATCGGGTCTACGTCGTCGTATATGTTGCTTCCTTCAGAGGAAGACATGATATCCTGAGAAATAAGTTGTTCGACATGTATGAGCATTTGTTATTTTACATATATACACGAAATGTATTTTTCACATAAGGTTCATTTTAAGTTATCCTACTTGAGTTGTGTGGATTAACTTAAAGTTGCATGTCTACCATTTAGATGACTAAGACACTAATGTCCTTGCTTGATTTGTATTAGATGAATTCTTGTTGAAAATGGACCATGAAAAAAATGTTTATGCAAATGAAAACATGTGTTTGTGTTTAGATGGTTTTCATGAGAGATCCTTAGTGATTGTAGACTTAGACTCAATAAAGAATCCTGGTTCACTACAATCGATGCTCTGATACCAAGCTGTCACACCCACTCATAGCGGAAACGCAAGGTGTGATCTGTCTGGTTTTCATTGCATAAATATCGATGTACATGAACAAACTATATGAATAAAACATACTCCATTGCCATTACATAGTGTTTCAAAAGATTACAACATAAGTTTAGTGTGTCGGTTACAAACCATTAACATGAAAATAAAGCGTTATTGTTTCATACATTAACTTGAAATAAACTACAAAGGTTTAAACCATCATATTTCCGCAAAGAGGCGGAATATAATAGTTAAACCCTTCAAAAGATGGCATGGAGTTCCTGTACTTGTTATCTTGACTGGGAAATCCGACATGGTCCTTTAATTCCCTGAAATACATGTTAAGTTTGGAAAACATCAACAAAAGTTGGTGAATTCATGCAATTTAGTTGTAAACGATGTATGAAAAATGTGAGTTGTAGTATGTAAAGCGTCAATGAAATCGTTGATCATTAATGTTTTGCAAGGACATTAATATGTGTGACGAAATAGGAAGCAAACCAACCCTAGACGATTTTATGCCGATTCCTATCGACTGGGACACAAACGCACTCTTCTGTATGGGTACACGACCAAGAGTGGGGCTCGCCAAAACCCAATAGATCTAGTCCTTTGTTCCTTGGTCCAAACTGGATTAATGGTGCTTATAGTATGGCCCTAATTCGCACATGATCTATGGTGTTTCATTACCTAACTTTAACATACTCTGAACATGTATCTTCCCCGATAGTTGTAAAGTTGTAAAACATTTAAATGAATAGGGGAACATGAACTCACTGTATCGCGTCTTGTGAATAGATGAAAATAAGATCTCACGTGCGGTCGTCCTGAATAGCGTGGCGACCTACAAATGTTCTTATTTTTGTTAGACACTTCGGTCTTTGTAATAACTTGAGTACAAGTCTTATGTCTTATTTGTGTGTAAGACTTGTATGTCTATACTGTTCGTTAACTGTGTATTCGATGTACGAGTTGTTAAGATGTTCGTTAACTGTGTATTCGATGAATGAGTTGTTCAAATGTTTGTTAACTGTGTATTCGATGAATGAGTTGTATAGTCGGATCTCGTCCGCTGAATCTCGTGTCTTGTATGTATCCGTTGTATAGTTGTGTTCACAAAAATGGTATCATTGGGCCGAGCCCATGTTTTCAAGTTATTGGGCTTAAATAGTGCTGGGCCTTAAATAGTGTTGGGCCTCAATAGTGTTGGGCCTCAAATAGTGTTGGGCCTCAAATAGTGTTGGGCCTCAAATAGTGTTGGGCCTCAAATAGTGTTGGGCCTCAAATAGTGTTGGGCTTGAATAGTGTTGGGCCTCAAATAGTGTTGGGCCTCAAATAGTGTTGGGCTTGAATAGTGTTGGGCTTGAATAGTGTTGGGCTTTGGCCCATATGTTTGGTGTTTGGGCTTAGCCCACTAATTTATGTTAAGCCCATTATGAAAAATAAGCCCATTTGTAAAACAATAGCCCATTACTTAAACTAGCCCATTTGTTATAAAAATAGCCCATTAAGTATAATAAGCCCATTTGTAGAAAAATAGTCCACTAGTACATGTAAGCCTTTCATTTTTATAAAAACCCTTTTTATAAAAATTTACTAAGTATAGATGTTAGTAATAAAAACATACTAGCTTTTATAAGTTTATAACATCCGAAAATTTGTTATCGATAGTATATTTATATTTCGTGTCGAAAGATCGTCTAACGTCGTAGTAACTCCCCGGATTGGCAATTAACTTATGTAGTCGTCCGTCGTTCATTTTGACCATAATTGGTGTCCGATTATTAGAATCGTCCGTAACTCGTTTTAAGGCGTAATTATGTGAAGTCTCGTAGGACTTTTGTTATAACGTGTTTTGAGTTTAAAGGTGACATGAGATTCAAGTTCCTACAATGATATTTATAACTAATACACCAAGTAATATATCACACAAAAATTGTTAAAGTAACCAAATATATATTTTCTAAAAAAAATATATATTTTTCTTGTCTTTTATTTTATAAACCCTTCTTTAATAACCTTTTTAAGTCTTGTAGAGATTTACCCAAAAATGTTGTTATTTAATAAAATAAAGTTTTTATAAAAATTGGCCATATAACCTTTGTATTTTTATCTTAACCATGTTTCATTAAACATATCATTTTCTTTATTAAATCAACAACAATTTATTCAACATCTTAACTAAACATTATGAGACTTTTATAACATGAATTTATTAAGATGATATGCAAATCATGTAGGGTTTTAAACATGATCCTTTCATATGTTAACTAGTTCAAAAACCAAGTTAAATTCTAGTTTTAACAACTTTCATAAAAATCTTTAGTTGTATGTTAATTTTTATAATCTTGTGAAAGTCTTGTCTTTAGATATAAACCCTAAATACTTTCACAAGATCACTAGATATGATCATCCCTTTAATCCTTTATGTTAAAACCCTTTAACATAAACATGTATAATTTTTAGATCATATCTTTCAACATCTTCTAACACTTTATTTGTAGCATAATCATCATAACAAGATCTAATATGCATATAACAAGTCTAAGATCACAATATAAACAAACATAATTATATCATGATTTTTATCTTTGCTTCATTGTATTTTTCTTGTTCATTATGTATGATTATATAGTTATTATTAGTTATAATAACAATCATAAACATAATATGTATAAAAAAAATATAGAAGCTTACTTCTAGCACTAGGCTAGGGATGATCTTAGAGATTATTAAGAACTAAGAAGATGATGATCTTGATGTTAGAACACTTTTGTATGAATAAAAATCCTTCCTTTCACTTCCAAGAGCTTTAGATCACCTCATGTTCCAAAGAAATCCATCTTGATCATGAAGGAGATGAAAAAAAGAAATGGGTTTATGGTGGGTGTTCTTGAGGAAAAGATGAAGATGATGAGAGAGTTCTCTTATGTGTGTGTAAGATATGGTGTAGAAGTGGTAGTAAGACTTAAGTGTTAAGTGTTAATAATAATCATCCATTACATCCACTAGTAACTAGATAATAATATCTAGATATTTACCAAGTTAAACAAGGGGGTGGGACCCCTTTGTTCACGGTCATGAGGAGGGGGGGGGGGGGTCTTATGTGGTAAAATAACTTAGTAAATTTTTAAGGTTTCAAATGATGTATAAGTTGTAAGCATTTAGGTGTTTAGGTTTTGCAATTTTTCCGAGATGTTTCAAGACTTGTAATAACCATAAACTAGCTTTGTAAGACCAAAAATAATATTAACTAGTTCGCTACACGTGCCAAAATATAGTTCGGCTAGGTGTTTAGTGCTCGTTCCGCAAGTAGATAGTCGAAAGGTTAACATATACAAGTTATAGGGAAATATTCGGTTATGTATAAATATGGTATTCCCAATGTATTTTTATATGAAATTTATGCTTAACCAACACTTTTTGCATCTTGTAATAAAAATACAATTGCTGAATTTTGCGGAAAATTTATGAAATGGTCACTTTTAGCGTTTTTCGGACAGTTTTTAGTGCTACCGGGCATTGGTAAAATATTAACCAAACCCTTGTATTTCCACATAGGGTTTAATATATAATTGATGTTGGACTCTCATCCGAGTCTTTAAGATGTCATTTTTGATGTTTTCTGCGGATCCGGAGTTTTCGTCAGCACTCTAGTTCACTAGGCACTACTCTAGTTGTTTCGATGAATTGTTTGCACTATTTCAAATGTACCCAATAAAATGAATCATGTGTAATAACCAATGAATATTCCATGAGTTTTCTAAGATGTATACCATGTAATCATGCAGTCAGAATATTCAAAACACATGCTTGTATAATCTAAATCACTGTTTTAAATGTAAGTAAATTACCCGAAAGTGGCAGTTGTCACAGCATAGACATTAATATTGGAAAACGCCCTCCCATTTTCTTTCAAAGAACCATGAATGCACAAAAAGTATATATGTTTTTCCACACTAGAAAAACAAAATTTCTTGGGATCCCATAACGATAAAAGACCACCCGATCGACCTGTAGCCCCAACCCATTCGAAAGAAAAATCCTCATTTCCCCAATACTTCCTGAGATCAAATCCATCGAAAGACGAGAATTGAGTTTCTTGAATCAAAATAAAGCCGATTTCATTAGCTAACCTCAACCTACGTATCCAAGCACCTTTCCATCGCTTCCCAACCCCCGGATATTTATCGACATAATATTCATTGATTAACTACCTGAAAACCTTCGTTATGAATTGCCTCTGAAAGGTCGCCTTCAAACTCATCGATATTTGAAACTCCCAAATTCTTAGCCATAATCATCGTATTAGTGACTTCATCGTGAATTTCCTCTTCCAAACTTTGCTCCAAAGACGTGTTCACACCATTGCCATTAATCTCTGTGGAAGCAAGAACATCGAATTCCTCATGCACTACAACTCTATTTAAATCCGGGGTAAGGAACTCCTGATTATTATCCACCACAACATCATTATCTCCATAAGAAGAAACATTCCCGTTTACTTTAAAAATAAATCGATCCAAGTCGAACGGGTCCGCGTTATCTCTTTGTCTCTTTTTTGGTTGCTCCTGACCCGTCAGAGAATTAGACTTGCTCCTCGCACACTTTTTCCTAGCAAATTTACCTTTACGTTTAGCCTGCCCCGCCACTGTTTTATTCGCATTCACATGCTGGCTAAAGACTCCCAAAGATTCATTCACCCTTTCTTGGAACCCATTAACAGCTTGTTGATGATCTATGTCCTCTTGATGAAAAATATTAGCATTTAAACCATCCTCCATGCAAACATCCCCCCACTGGTCATTATTATTTTCTAACGACTTCTCCGAACACTCATCATCATCGACCTCTTCCCAGTTCACCAAGCAATCCGGAATCCACTCACCACTTTCCTCCTCCACCAAAACGTCAAACTTGTTCCCTTTCCAATTCAAATATATATGTTGAGACACACGACCCACAGATAATCGTAAAATGCCAACGACAGCAAAAGATAAATCCCCACCCTCCTCCGTAAACTGGGCAGATTGAATAACCGAACCAAATCTCGAAGCTATCTCATCGAACACCTGAGTACACGATAAACATAAAGGAACCCCATGCACTTTCAACCAAGCTATCTTTTGAAATTCTAATATTTGCCCCGTCCACTCTTCTAATTCCCCAAAAACACTCATCCATGCATCTTTTTTATCAACGAAAACTTTCTTATCATCACAGTTATCGAACACCAAAAGTACCTTCAGACCGCCTACATACTTTATCTCCACGTGCACTTCACTGATCAAACTCAACACCCTCCTCAAGTTAGTTAAAGTACCAAAATCTTTGACGCAACCGACAAGCCCAGATTCAAACCAGTTCCCGAAAGCTTGGATACTAGGATCTATCTCAATCTCCATCAACTGTATATCCGGCTCCTTGTTGATAAGTGTATCCCTATAGGATTTACCACCATTAACATTGGAAATAGGCCGGTACCCCCAAATTCTCATTCACCTCAGCAACCGTATCCTCCATCACATCGACCTGTGCAACCCCCTGGACTTCCTTCTCCTTAACCGGTTTCCATACTGGACCTTCATTCTTTCTGACATCTACCCCGTCAACAAATCTAGCCGGGACTATAAAGAGCTTATACGATCCTATCCACACATCTTTAAGACTTTCTTCCAAATCCGACATATTCCTTCCCTTCTTAAAGGATGCAAAACCAAATCTCTTACCCAAACGATCGAGTTTTCGAGCAATATACGTACCTTGTATGTCACCAAACTCCTTCAAAACATTAACCAAATCTGGCGATGAACAACGAGGAGGCAGATTGGAAACGAAGAACTTGATCATCGAATCACCATCATTCGAGGATTGATGCTGTTTAGAATTCCTCTCTTTCCTATCCGGCACGTCGTACCATTGATTTACCTTGTAACGATCCCTTCCTGCCATGAAGAAGATGAGAAAACCTTTTTCGCCGCCTCCTAAATTTTTGGAGCAAACCCTATAGGCGTAACTAAAGCGTATCTTAATTATATATTATAGCTAATTGCTTATAATAGCTACAACGCTGAAACTAATTAATATTATATAAATGTTTTTAGGATAAATTACACAGGAATAAATCATCCTTTGTGATATATAATAAAGTTTAGGAAAATAAAAATAAAAATATTAGTTTATTTGTTTATATGAGACTTTTATAAATTTCAAAGTTCATTAAAAGATTAGGTAAATTACAATTAAAATAGTTTCATACTTTCATACAAAATCAACTAGCCAAAGTTCATTAAAAAATTAGGTACATTACAATTAAATAGTTTCGATACAAGATCAACTAGCAAGTCCACCCACATAGAGTTGACCACAAGTGTCGTATATGTGATTTGTTAGTTAAAATATATAATTATTATTGTCTCTCTAGTTTTGACATTAAGTCGTATATGTGATTTGTTAGTTAAAATATACAATTATTGTCTCTCTAATTTTGACATTAATTTAGCGCATCTTTTATATTTTTAAAGTAAAACTTAAACTTTTATTTACAAATCATTTGAAATGAACTAATTGGAACATTTAGGGTATGTTTGGCATGAAGCTTTTAGGGGCTTCTAGCTTTAAGCTTTTAAGAAAAAGCTCATACTCAATAAAAAGTCTTGTTTGGTTGAAGGAGCTTTGAGCTTTTAGGTTAGGAGCTTGAAGCTTTTAGTTGAACGCTACTAGTAGTAGCGTTTAGAAGGAGCTACAAGCTTTTAGGGAAAAAATGACTATTTTAACCTCTAAAAATAGGAAACTTTTTAATGCATCAACTTTCTAAATTTTTAGTTATGTCCATTTTGGTCTTTTTATACATTTTATTAAAAACTCCAGCTACTCTACCAAATACCAAATATATCTAAAAAGCTACAGCTACTAACTACCAGCTACAGCTACCAGCTTCCAGCCACCAGCTACCAGCTTATAGCTTCCAGCTAGCAGCCACCAGCTACTTTTGCCAAACATACCCTTAAAGCGAACGAATTTATTACTGATATGATGATTAAAATATTGATAATCTATACAGAATTAATAGCATAGTTTCTTTTATTTTTTAAATAATAAATAACACAGTCTCTAATTCTTCACCAATAGGTCTAAGCACAAAGAGATTAGTTAGAATGTGTGGGTCAAGTCTCCTTTGTTATGTTTGTAGTTTCGTGTTGTTTTTGTTCTTTTTTGTATTTGGCCGTTCCTAGTGTCTTGCTAGACTCTGCCATTTTTTCTTTAATATAGTTGGCTTGTTTGCCTTTCAAAAAACCTAAAATCTACTCAAATACTTGTAATATGATTTGATTTCTCAACATTTAGTTGAGAGAATTGATCAATACCATCGGAACCATTGGACCGAAGCCTCTTGGATGTTAGTACTAAAGTAGACTAATTGTTATATATGTTTTTATTAAACTTTTGTAAATAACCTTTAAACTTTAAAATGGGAGAGTGAAAAATGATACATACACTATTAATATATTTTCCTTTGAACAATTACATACTCATTTCAA
Organism: Helianthus tuberosus; assembly: GCA_030545235.1. Classification (NCBI taxonomy): domain Eukaryota; kingdom Viridiplantae; phylum Streptophyta; class Magnoliopsida; order Asterales; family Asteraceae; genus Helianthus; species Helianthus tuberosus. The sequence goes on along the minus strand of JARYGA010027900.1, from coordinate 4,659 downwards.
CTTTAACGTTTTCACCTCTTTTATGGACAAAAGGAAAAAAAAAAAACACTATATTATTGCTGATTAGAAGATCACTTTTATTGGTATACAAATTAATTATTATTTTGAAAATACCAAAAGAGTTAGAAACATAAAAGTAAACACACAATTGCATAACATAACGTTGTCCCTCAAGTAATTGCTAGCCTTTAACCACTTTACATTCTAACTCCATACCCCCATCATGATTCACATTTTCTTAACTAATAAAGCCATCATTTTTTCTTGTTTTACTCTCTCTTTCTCTCTCTCTCTCTCTCTCTCTATATATATATATATATATATATATATATATCCATGACAACATAAAATCTCCAATCCATAGCTTTCCATCTTGTCTTCTCTCTCTCTCTCTATATCCCTCCTCTAAGTGGGTCCTTTGAGCCAAAAAATGCATCTACATAAGCACTTGCTTATACTACTAACAATCTTGGGTTCAACCCTCTCTTGTTCTTCTTATGGAACTCACCATCAACCTATCAAACCAACAAGAAACCTATTAGCACGAGCCCGCCTCAAGCCGTGGCCGGTCAATGTAGATCACTATGGAGCCATGGCTAATGGCACCGATGATTCTGATGTATGTTTGATATAGAAATCCATAGCAACAAAACACATGATGAAATATATGTTGTCTCTATGTTCTCATAGTCACATTTATATGGTTTTAAATTTTGATCTATAGGCATTTAGAGAAGCATGGAGGAGTGCTTGTAGTTCTTCTAAGGGAACTGAGTTTGTGGTTCCTAAGAACAAAGTGTATCATCTCAAGCCCATCAAATTTTCTGGTCCTTGTAATCCAAATTTGAAAGTCAAGGTAATTACAAACAATTCTTTCATATTTATCTAAATCACAATTATCACTAGTTACATAAATACAAAAGGTGCAAATCTTGTGTACGAGGCTTCTTCATGCACTTGTCAGGGATGTCGGGCCAACTCGGGCTTGATGTAGACATCCTTATCCATTACCCTGTACGTTGCTACAAGGTTCGCCTCGTAATTACATAAATATATACACATTAAATGCATTTATGTATTTAAGCATGCATCTACATCCTATATGCATTTGAACTTGAGGTTTATGAAAACTGATTAAATAAACGAACACACGATTGTCATCAACGAATATAAATATGAATCATACAACTGACCAGAACTGTGATGTAACAAATCCTTGTCAGATTTTACCTCGGAGTTAAACAAAATCAGTTGGTGACCTAAGTTTTGTAACTTCAAATTCATGCCATTTTGATGATACTAAATGTTGTTATTTTTTTATATTTTTTTGTTTGTTTTTAATTCTGGTTTTTGGTTAAATTAAAAAAGATTTATGGGACAATCAAAGCTTCTTCACATCGATCAGACTACGAAAAAGACCGAAGACATTGGATCGTGTTTGAAGATCTTGAAGATTTAACTGTTGAAGGTGGAGGAACCATCAATGGAAATGGAAGAATTTGGTGGATTAAATCTTGCAAAGTTGACGAAACTCAAGTATGTAATGGTTAACTTTCCACTTTTCATTATTTATAATTAAATCACCAATAATAATTTAATTTATGAGTAACTTTGTCATTACTTATTTATTATTTCGCATATATCTTCATGGAATATTCTTTATTAATTTATTTCAAACAAAATGGTTGAGTTAAAAGTTAAGTGATTAAACATTTTTATCAAACAACTAATTTATAGACTCACGTATTACACAAATTTATACAATATAAATGATATAGTTATATAATCTTCAAAAAACTTTATATTACTAACGACCTATGTTAATTAGTAACGAAACTTTATATATACGAATTTCTATTACCATATAATGGTTCACACAACTAACTTGAATTTATCACAAAAACTGTCCCATCTTAATTAGTAATATTGAAAATACCATAATAGTCGTATATTACAAAGGTTGAATACCGAGAAACATGTAATAAACAAATTTATATATTATTAATATGAATGAAATTATGTATTACGTTACATATAACAATGTATAAATAATAATAATTTTATCATTGTGTATAGTTTAAATATAACTTTTATTTAAAGTAAATCTCTAAAACCTCAATTCTATTTACAAAATTCATTATTTAAGATGTTCTTTTTTTCTTTATTGGTAAAAAGCCAATTTTATTTGTATGATATAAATTAGATTTTTTATTATTACTAATAATTGTTATGCGAATTTAGTTAATAAATAGTGTTTGTAAAGTTATGATATGAGTTAAATGTTTATAGATGATGAATAAAATCTTTTCATTATTAAATGTTAATTAAATATGTCACAAATGAGTATAAAATGAAATTAATATATTTCTTAACTCTATTAAATTGAAAACATATCATAAATCAATGTAGCTATAAATCTTAATATTATCTCATCTATAAAACTTCAAAACGTTAAGTTCTCTCTCTCTATCATTTTAAAACCAAGTTCAATAAAATTTTAGTCTTGTTGCGAGATAGTCCTCTGGCTAGTTACTCCTTTTAGCTTTTATATATATGTTAGAAAAACTCATATATTAATTTTATAGATAATCTCAGATATGAATAACAGTTTTTTGTTTTTTTTTTCTCCTTTGTAATTTAAACTATTTTATTTTAAGAAATACTAAAATAATAGTTTTAAATATTATAGATCACTTATGTATATTTTTTTAATTATACATTATAAATATATATATTAATTATTATATATTATTAATGAATTATCATAAATTGAAATTAGATATTAATTATTATATATTATAAATGAATTAAAGATGAAAATGACATGTGACATTAATTGGAAGGGATGTTAGATAAGAAAATGTCATATGACATTAAAAGTATTTTTTATTAGTATTTGATTTATTTCAAACAAAATGGTTGAGTTAAAAGTTGAGTGACTAAATATTTTATTGGGAAATGAAATAATAAAAAAAAACTCTTAAAAATAAGATGATCACTTTCTTTATTTGGTGGCACTCAAGATTTTCTTAAATTGTTAATTTTTTTTTTAAATAGTATTTATTTCACACGGAAAAGGGCAATTACAAAGCAATGGCAGGTAGTCGGGCAACAAGTTGCGCCGCCACCCCCTTTTGAATAGAAAAACCAATTCTACTAAATACAAAGTTTGAAACCTTTAGCGACGAAGAATTACTATTAACGACTTTTTGAACCCGATTCAAAAGTCGCACAGCGTCAGGAGCGAGACCACCAAAGGTATCAAACGCAAACGGGACAAACACATGTTGATTCTCCAGGTAGGCTTTCTCATGTTTTGCCACTTTACTCGCCTCTGCCTTGAGCATCGCTTGCCCTACGACAAAGCCCTTGTCCTTGAGCCCGACAAAGGGGGCGACTCCAGTTAGATCTACACAAGCGTGTTAAATAATAATTACCTACATACATTTTAATGTTTTATGGTCTAACAATTCTCTTATATAGTTTTTGCTAAATAAACTTATTGGTTCTATTACTTATTATTTTTTATATGCCAAGAAAAATTAGTAAACTTTCTTTTCGATATTATTAGTAAATTACTTTATTGCTTTTTGACATTAAATAAAGTAGCGGTATTACATAATATATATTTGTGTTACTAGGGTTGAATTACTAGTATCAGATTGACAACTAATGACCTTATTTAATTTCAGAATATATATTTTTTTTATCAGATTGACAACTATTGACCTTATTTGATTTCAGAATATATATTTTATATAATGAAACCCATATAATAAAGCAAACTCTAAAAAGAAAATTTACCGGATGGATTAGCAACACTAAAAATAAAACTTTTATCTATTCACTCTCATAGTGATTTGAAGAGCTATTAGAAAATTTACTGACGGATTATCAACAACACTAAAAATTTTGAAGAGTATTATCGGTAGAGATTCGTCAGTTCGAATCCGCCTGTCTTGATACTTTTCTGGATGTAAATAATTTATTTAATAGTGATATTAGACATCTTCGATGTGTATAAACTATCTGAAATAACTTTTAAATTAAAACAAAATATAAAGATACAATTGTGGATAAAACTATATATGTAACAACGTACATGACACAAAAAAAAAAAAAAAAAAAAAAAAAAAAAAAAAAAAAATAATAATAATAATAATAATAATAATAATAATAATAATAATAATAATAATAAACAATCAACGCACAAAGATTTAAAAATATTTTAACGTTTGCAATTATGATTTTTTTTTTTTTGTAATATTTCTTGACTAAATATTCTAATTACTTATTAATACCTTTGTTTGCAGCCCTGCATCGGTGCACCAACGGTACGCTCATAACCCTTTAACTATTTTCTGTTGTTTTTGATATCATTATATCAATTTAGCTTTTAAATATCATAGTAAAAAAAAACAACGATTCCGTGATCTTAAAACAAAATATAGAATTTCGAGGAAGAAATATTTCGGATTTGAAAGATTAATTTATTTGCAGGCAGTAAGTTTTAGGAACTGCACTAGATTGAGAGTAAATAAAATAAGGATTAAAAATCCACAGCAAATGCATTTAACTTTCCAAAATTCAATAAATGTGAGAGCTTCAAATCTGAGGATCATTGCACCTGCTAATAGCCCCAACACCGATGGGATACAC
>JARYGA010027899.1:0-63356 GCA_030545235.1 Helianthus tuberosus | reverse complement strand
TTTTTGAATAAATCAGAATGTCGTCATTGAAGACGATAACAAATTTGTCCAAGTAAGGTTTGCAGACGCGATTCATGCGATCCATGAATGCTGCTGGTGCATTAGTGAGCCCAAAAGGCATCACTAGGAACTCGTAATGACCATAACGAGTCCTAAACGCAGTCTTGTGCACATCTTCATCTCTAACCTTCAGCTGATGATAGCCCGACCTCAAATCAATCTTAGAAAAGTAGCTTGCCCCTTGCAATTGATCGAACAGATCGTCGATCCTGGGCAAAGGATATCTATTCTTGATAGTGACCTTATTAAGCTCGCGATAATCGATGCATAGACGCATCGATCCATCCTTCTTCTTTACAAACAGGATAGGTGCTCCCCATGGAGACGAACTAGGTCTAATAAAACCTTTGGCTAGCAAATCATCTAGTTGTGTCCTCAATTCCTTCATCTCTGTTGGTGCCAATCTATAAGGCGCTCTCTCGACAGGCGCTGCTCCAGGGATGATGTCAATTCTGAATTCTACTTGCCTATCTGGTGGTAAACCAGGTAGTTCTTCAGGAAATACTTCAGGGTACTCAGAAATGACGGGAATATCTTCGACCTTGGGCTTCTGTTCGTCAATAGTCACCTGTGCCATATAAATGACTCAACCCTTCTTCAAACATCTAGATGCCTTGAGCATAGACACTTGTTCAGGCAGTCCACACTGGGTATCTCCCTGAATGGTAAGTGACTCACTAGACGGAGTCTTGATCACCACTTGCTTCTTGTTGCAAACAATCTGGGCTTGGTTATGCGATAACCAGTCCATGCCTATAACTATATCAAAACCGGCTAACTTCAAAAGAAGTAAGGACAATGGAAAAGAGTGGTTCCTAACGGATATGGAACATCCATCTAACACGGTTGATGCGGTTTCTATGGTTCCATCGGCTAATACAACCTCATATTTCACACTTAGGGTTTTAACAGGTAAATTCAGCAACTTACAAAACTTGTTATCTACGAATGACTTATCAGCTCCTGAATCAAATAGCACTCTTGCATAGACATCATTTATGAGGAAGGTACCTGTGATTACATTGTCGTCCTGAACAGCTTCCTTTGCATCCATCCGGAAGACCCTTGCATTGGTCTTCTCGACCTCATCAGTCTTCTTGGCGTATTTAGGGCAGTTAGTCTTGATATGCCCTTTCGCATTGCAGTTGTAGCATGTGGCATCCTTAATTTTCTTGCAATCCACAGTCTTGTGCTTTTTAGACCTGCATAACCCACATGCAGCTGGTCCTGACTGAGACTTGGACTCAAGTCTGCATTTTCCAAAGTGGCGTTTTTGGCAAGTCGTGCACTTTGGCTTCTCCTCTGTTCGTTGACTACTCTTTCCAGACCCAAACTTCTTGGAATCAGTGTTTCCCTTGTGCTTCTTCTCCGACCCTCGTGAGTTATCATCCTCACGCTTTCTCTTACCTTCTTTAGAATTTTTAAGCGATCTCAATCTGACCGCATCTAAAGTAAGAGACAGAGATAGATCAGCTGCTGATCTAAAAGTAGCAGGTCTCGATACCTTAACACTGGCCTTAATTTCTGGGGCTAAACCCCCAATGAAGCGAGCAATTCGCTTGGGTTCCGGTGCTACCAGATACGGAAATAGCCTAGACAGGGTATTGGAACTGGTGAGGTAAGCTTGACAATCTAGATTCTTCATCACAAATGATAAGAAATCTGACTCAATCCTTTCCACCTCATGCTGAGGGCAGTAATTCTCCTTAATGAGAGCAACAAACTGATCCCATGTCAGATTGTAGAGTGGGATCTTTCCAGCAGCCTGAATGAGAGACTTCCACCATGCTAGTGCCTCTCCCTTGAATGATTGGGATACATACTTCACTACATCCCTTTCAGCACAACCGCTGATATCAACCACGGTGTCCATTTCATCCAACCAGGTCATACAATCCATCGCTCCTTTCTCCCCAGTAAAATCCCTGGGTTTGCAGGAGACAAAGTATTTATAAGTGCAAGACTTGGCACGTGGTTCCCTGTCAAATACCATTCTCTTAGATGGAACACTGTGTTGATTTGAGGAGTGCTGAACATCCTCCTTCTTTGGTTCATCTTTCTTAGAGGGTGGCTTGCTATGAGCCTCTGAATGAGTCTTAGGCTTGGAATGCGGTGCGGATAGGGTCCTACTTCGAGTCCCGCTAGATTCATTATATTGCCGCTCAATAGCTTTTGTAACAACATTATCTATTAATGCTTGCAGCTCCGCACCGGTCACATGTATCTTAGCATTTTCATGGTTTTCCACCGGATGACTGTTTACCTCTTCTGACTTAGTTATGTAGCTTTAATTGCTACATAAAAGAAAATAAGGACAAGGTTTATTTAGAAGCCTATACAGTACTATCGTTCTTGACGATTTATTAACCATGGTCTTTAATAACTATTTTTGGTTAATTTGTTAAGTATATACATATTCAGGATCTTTATCACAATCCCTAATTATAATTTAATAATAGCACAAAAAGCAAGTCACATGGACAGATTTAATTTATAAACCAGGATTTTACAGAATCAAGGTATTAAGGTTTGAATCAAAGTTCGTTACTTTTTCTTGACAGGGAGTTGTAGGCTACCACTGTCTTTAGTCTCAGAGGACGTTAATTATAGCCCGTAGGCACTTCATCTTTAGAGGGATGATTATTTTAATAAGGAAAATTGGAGTAATCCAATTTAAGGATGACTTATGCGATTTTATCGAATCATATTTTTGCCACCAATGTTAACATATCTTCAGATGTTAAAAAGGATTTGAATCTTTTGAATAGGTTTTACCATCTTGGCCATGTCTGCAACGACATTTAGGCTAGGTTTTACCTTTTAGATTCTTTTTAATATTTAACTCAGAATAATCCTAAATTGAGATGTTAATATGGATCTGAATCTAATTGAGGAACTACCATCTTGGCCCTGTCTTAAGGTGACACATGGCTAGGTCTTGTCCTTTTTTAGATTTTGCCATTTTATTATAATGGTAGATCTTAAATAGGAATGTTATTTTAAATCTAACTGTTCCATTAAAATTTAAACAAGTACATGGTTGCCCTAAACGGGACTTCTAACTGAAATTACTTGCCCATGCAGGGGCTAAACAGAAAATAACAAGGAAACAAATAAAAGACAAAATAAAACGAATTAGGATTAGTTCTATGTTCTTTGTCTAGACTCGAGAATGTGCAACTGTGTAACTGAGATTAAACACAAAAGGCTAGTGTTTAATTCACTCAGTGTTGGCTCTGATACCAACCTGTCACACCCCGATATTTCCACGTATTACCGGTGGGCCCGGTGGGGAGTATCGTGACGTAATTGATATCGTTATAGTCAAACAACACAAATTTAAATGCACAGCGGAAGCAAAAGATAGATTCATTTCAACTGAATAAAATATAATATTAAGTATCACAAAATAGTTGAAACAGATCCACAGGCAGATCGAAAGAAAAAGGAAATTGTTCAACAGACTTTAACATCTAGAGCTTGCGAGACTTGATTATTGATGCCTGGAGTAGCCAACCTATTACGTATAGTACCTGCACTTAGCCTTTTTGGAAAATACGCCAGTTTACACTGGTAAATACAACTTAACTGACTCATTTTGAAAATGTTTAAAAATTGATTTGAATGCACTTAGGCAAAAATATCTTTTATAACTTGGGACAATTATTCAAAAATAATCTTGTATACAGTTTTACTTATTTGTCGTCCGTTAGGGCCGGTTTGTAGGGCCGGACAAGATTAACTGACACGCCACAGGTATAGTGCCCACAAGGTTGATTCCTTTAAGTGGGTTACCAGTTTTTACATAATGCAACTGTCAGGTGTACGCCTACACCCAGTGCTTAGGTCATGGCCATTTCTTTGAATGATGCCAAGGATATCCGGGACATGGTCATTTAACCCCCAAAGGCCATACACTAAATAATACAGATTAAAACGAGTTATGTAAATACATCAATCACAATCCGATTTAAATGACTACACACCCGACCAAGCGGTACTTTTATAGTACCGTATCCTAAGCCCGTATAGGGAAAATAAGTTAAGAGTATTTACCTGAGCAAAGTATAAATCAATACAGCAAGTGCACGTAGCTTTTACTGGGCTCCTAATCTGGAACGAAGGTTTTTAATAACCTATTAGAATCCTAACGGGTCTTTAATTAAGCTTAGACTTAGACCGGTTAGTTTTCAAAAACGAAGACACGGTTCAAACGCATGATAAAGCGAAGACCGGTTTAGAATGTGGTTTTGACCCAACAAGCTTGTATACTTTTTTAATGTGGGTATACTAAACACAATCTGGATTTTGAGATGAAAACGATACGGTTTGACCCCTTTCGGCTAATATATGCAAACTAGTTACATAAGCCGATCCGAACGCGAAAAGTGCGTAACGCGTAACCAAAAGAGTCATACACAGGTTTCCTAAGTTAATATGCCTTAAATATGTTGGGATCAGTAAGATATCTTCTATTATGCCCAAAACGGATTTAAACACAAATTACGCCCCGTAGGGGTATTTTGGTCATTTTAAAGGTTATAAAAGAGTTTAAATATAAATCTGAGTTTTGGGTCTGATGTAATCAGTAAAAATATTTAATTTACTAAGTTATATCAGTAGGGTGTAACCTATATGTGAAATTTATCATTTCTAACCATACTATGCACCGAAGGGGCATTTTGGTAATTTCACCTAAGGTTTAAAGGTCAAATCTGGAAATCTGAGTTTAAAACTTTTGCTTACTACTAAAGTATAAAAATTTATTTAAAACATCAGTAGGTATCAAGTCTTATATATCTAAAATGGTTTTAATACATACTATGCGCTTAAAACGCGTAAAAAGACGATTTTAAGCGATTTTCGGGTTTTATAAGAAAAGATGATATTTTTATTATTCCAGAAGGCTTAAAATATTCTATTTATCATATTGGATCAGTAGAACAAGGTTTGGTATCAAAAGGATTTGTAAAACTCATTTTATATCCTAAAAGGGCAAAACCGACAATTACCGGATCAAGCTTAGAACTCTATGTTATGCTTAGTCTAAAAATAAATAAAAATCTCCAAAAATCCCAAAATATTATTTTATATCAGTAGGTAAAAAGTTTGGTATTAAAAATTGGGTTTAGATAGGCTATACGCTAATTACACCGTTTAATTACTAAAAAGCTTTCTAATTACGCTAATGAGCATAACTCTTAATCTAGACCTCAAACTGATGTCAAATTTTAGGTACAAGTTTATAAATCAGTAACTAAGGTTTCTACTCTTTTACATTTTCAAAATTCATGTTTTAAGGTCATATGGGCATAATAGTCAACATTTAGGCGTTTAACGGAAATATGCATATGAATCGGATAACTAATGAACCAAGTTGTATAATCACAGAGGGTTATACTTATATGAAACCTGGTCCTAATAAGGCTCTAAGACATTTCTAAACTATGCTCTAATGGGTCAGAACTGAAAGTCAAAGCAAAAGTCTACTTTTGCGACTTTCGGTTCCGAACCGAGCCTAAACTGAAAATTGTCGAGTTGAACATGTTTGGACATGTTCTTACATTAATTACCAAGTTATTTTAATGACAAAACATGTTGCATAGCTTCTACATTGCTAATTATGCATTAATTTGAAAATAAGCTTTCTGTTGACTTTTTGAGACTAACTTTGACCCGACAATTGACCTAGTTAGAGTGGGAATTAGAGGGTGCCCTTTTTAGGGTTTATTGCCCACATAATTACCCACACATAGGTACTTTCAATTTGGAATTTGACTGGACAAATTAAGATTAATGACGAAGTCAAATCTTAATTATGACGGTTTGACTTTAGACTAATTAACTAAGCAAAACTGAATTAAGGAAGGTTAAGGAAGCTTACAAAGGTCCTAAGCACGACTAGTGACTTCTAGAAAATGTCCTTGAGCTCCAGCAATCTCCAGAAGTTGAGTTGTGAAGGTTTTGAATGCAAGTGTCCAAGTTTTGCAACAAATGGGTCTTTATATAGGGGTTTTTGATGCCTTTAGATCATGACAACCAAGTCTATAGATGTTATGGGATCATTACAGGTGTCCCTAGGCCATAATAAACCATCAAACAAGCCCATAGAATCGAAAACAAGCTCCATAAGTCGGTTAAACTTGCTGAAACAGGCACCTGTCCAAAGAATCTGCATCTGGCATCCTCAGGCGGCCCGCGTAAGACTTGGGCCTGGTCTTACGCGGCCCGTGTCAAGGTTGGCTCCGGTCAACAAGTTTGCAAATATTGCAATCTTGGTTCCTGGTCCTTCTAAACTCGTTTTTAACTTGTTTTATTGCACTTTTGGCCCTCTAACTTGACTTTTAAGGACCCCAAGTCATAAACCAACTTTGTTAAGTCCCCGGTTATTCATATGATCACTGAAAAGTCTTAAATTCGAACGTTGACGCTTTTAACCCTTCGTATACGAATATTGTCATAACTTTCTCATACTTTATCGAAATCTTGTGAAATTTTTATCACTTATTCTAGTGAGTATAATTAACCGTTACAAAGCTTCGGGTTTGCTAAAAGGTCACTCAGAGGTACACTTTAAACATGTTGACACATTTAACCCCTATAGTTTGTAATCTCTCACTTTCTTCCACAATTAGCTTCGTATGATCCATGATTCATTCGTTTAAGGGTATAAACATCGTGTAGGGTTATTGTAAAGTATATTTATCCATTGTTGACATTTTGAACCCTTATATTCACATACTTTCTTTGTTTGTCAACTTTAGTCCCTCTAAATCACTTCTTTACACGTTTAAAGTCCATGACACGTGTTGATATATTATTTGACATGAATTTACGAGGTGTTACATCCTCACCCCCTTAAAAGAAATCTCGACCTCGAGATTTACTGAAACAAATGAGGGTGTTTTTCTTTCATTGTAGACTCTACCTCCCACGTGTACTCGGGACCTCTTCGGGCATCCCATTTAACTTTTACAATTGGCACATGCTTCCTTCGAAGCTTCTTTACCTGTCGTTCCTCGATCGACAAAGGTTTTTCCACAAATTTCAAGCTCTCATCTATGTACACATCTATATGTGGTATGACTAGCGATTCATCTGCTAGGCATTTCTTCAGATTGCAGATGTGGAATACATTGTGAATACCACTGAGCTCTTCAGGTAAGTTTAACTTATAAGCTACTGCTCCTACACATTCGATGATTTCGAATGGTCCTATATACCTTGGGCTTAACTTACCTTTCTTACCAAATTGCATCACTCCCTTCCAGGGTGATACTTTAAGCAGAACCTTATCACCAACTTCAAACTTTAGAGGTTTTCGCCTTTTATTAGCATAACTTTTCTGCCTATCCCTGGCAGCTTTCAGGCGGTCACGAATCTGGATAATCTTGTCCGTCGTTTCAAAGACTATGTCAGGTCCTGATAACTGAGCTTCTCCTACTTCTGCCCAACAAATAGGTGTTCTGCATTTTCTACCATATAATGCCTCAAAAGGCGCTGCCTGAATACTAGTATGGTAGCTATTGTTATAGGAGAACTCGATCAATGGCAGGTGGTTATCCCAACTACCACCTAAGTCAATCACACATGCACGAAGCATGTCTTCCAAAGTTTGGATGGTACGCTCACTCTGCCCGTCCGTCCGTCTGAGGATGGTAAGCCATACTAAAATTTAAGCGCGTGCCCAAAGATTGTTGGAAACTTTTCCAAAAATGTGATGTGTATCTAGTATATCTGTCAGAGATAATAGACACTGGTATGCCATGCAGAGATACAATGTTATCTACGTACAATTGGGCTAACATGTCAGAGCTATAAGTCTCCTTAATGGGTAGGAAATGTGCTGACTTAGTTAGTCTATCTACTATCACCCATATAGTATCATTTCCTTTCTTTGTCTTTGGCAACTTGGTGATGAAATCCATTGTCACCATCTCCCACTTCCAGGTGGGAAGTTCAGGCTGTTGTAGCAAACCTGACGGCTTTTGATGTTTAGCTTTAACTTGTGCACACGTCAAACATTTGGCTACATAGGCACCTATAGACTTCTTTAAGCCTATCCACCAATAGTTCACCTTCAGATCCTGGTACATCTTATCAGCTCCAGGATGAACGGAATATTTAGAATTGTGGGCTTCCTGGAGGATAACATCCCAAAGTCCTCCATAAACTGGAACCCATATTCGTCCATTTAATCTTAGTATTCCATCCTTGCCATAGGATAACTACTCCTCAGTTACTCCTAACTTTTCATCCGGATAGTTAGCTTCTAAAACAGCTTCCTTCTGTGCAGCTAACAACCTTTCATTCAAACTATTCTTTAATTCAATGCTCTTGGCATTGATTCTTATAGGTTTTACCCTTTCCTTTCTACTTAAGGCATCGGCGACTACATTCGCCTTGCCAGGATGGTATCGTATTTCACAGTCATAATCATTCAAAGTTTCCATCCAACGTCACTGCCTCATGTTCAAGTCCTTTTGATTGAATAAATGTTGAAGGCTCTTGTGATCAGAATAGATCACACACTTAGTTCCATACAAGTAGTGCCTCCAAAGTTTTAGTGCAAATACAACGGCACCCAACTCCAAGTCATGGGTGGTATAGTTCTTCTCGTGCACCTTTAACTGTCGAGAAGCATAGGCGATAACCTTGCCTTTCTGCATAAGCACACATCCCATACCTGTGTGCGATGCATCACAATACACTACAAATTCCTCTATTCCATCAGGCAATGTCAATACTGGAGCATTGCCCAACTTCTGCTTAAGAATGTCAAAGGATTCCTGCTGCTTAGGACCCCAGTCAAACTTAATATTCTTACGCGTCAACGAAGTTAGGGGTGCAGCAATCCTTGAGAAGTTTTCTATAAATCGCCTATAATATCCTGCTAAACCTAGAAAGCTACGAATTTCTGTAGGCGTCTTTGGCTCTTGCCAATTCATGACAGTTTCAACCTTAGCGGGATCTACTTGGATACCATGCTCACTAACAACATGTCCAAAGTATTGGACTTCACGAAGCCAAAATTCACACTTCGAGAACTTGGCATAAAGCTTCTCCAGCTGAAGTAGCTCCAGGATACATCGAAGATGCTTCTCATGGTCAGCTTGATTCTTTGAATAAATCAAAATGTCGTCAATGAAGACGATAACAAATTTGTCCAAGTAAGGTTTGCAGACGCGATTCATGAGATCCATGAATGCTGCTGGTGCATTAGTGAGCCCAAAAGGCATCACTAGGAACTCGTAATGACCATAACGAGTCCTAAACGCAGTCTTGTGCACATCTTCATCTCTAACCTTCAGCTGATGATAGCCCGACCTCAAATCAATCTTAGAAAAGTAGCTTGCCCCTTGCAATTGATCGAACAGATCGTCGATCCTGGGCAAAGGATATCTATTCTTGATAGTGACTTTATTAAGCTCGCGATAATCGATGCATAGACGCATCGATCCATCCTTCTTCTTTACAAACAGGATAGGTGCTCCCCATGGAGACGAACTAGGTCTAATAAAACCTTTGGCTAGCAAATCATCTAGTTGTGTCCTCAATTCCTTCATCTCTGTTGGTGCCAATCTATAAGGCGCTCTCTCGACAGGCGCTGCTCCAGGGATGATGTCAATTCTGAATTCTACTTGCCTATCTGGTGGTAAACCAGGTAGTTCTTCAGGAAATACTTCAGGGTACTCAGAAATGACGGGAATATCTTCGACCTTGGGCTTCTGTTCGTCAATAGTCACCTGTGCCATATAAATGACTCAACCCTTCTTCAAACATCTAGATGCCTTGAGCATAGACACTTGTTCAGGCAGTCCACACTGGGTATCTCCCTGAATGGTAAGTGACTCACTAGACGGAGTCTTGATCACCACTTGCTTCTTGTTGCAAACAATCTGGGCTTGGTTATGCGATAACCAGTCCATGCCTATAACTATATCAAAACCGGCTAACTTCAAAAGAAGTAAGGACAATGGAAAAGAGTGGTTCCTAACGGATATGGAACATCCATCTAACACGGTTGATGCGGTTTCTATGGTTCCATCGGCTAATACAACCTCATATTTCACACTTAGGGTTTTAACAGGTAAATTCAGCAACTTACAAAACTTGTTATCTACGAATGACTTATCAGCTCCTGAATCAAATAGCACTCTTGCATAGACATCATTTATGAGGAAGGTACCTGTGATTACATTGTCGTCCTGAACAGCTTCCTTTGCATCCATCCGGAAGACCCTTGCATTGGTCTTCTTGACCTCATCAGTCTTCTTGGCGTATTTAGGGCAGTTGGTCTTGATATGCCCTTTCTCATTGCAGTTGTAGCATGTGGCATCCTTAATTTTCTTGCAATCCACAGTCTTGTGCTTTTTAGACCTGCATAACCCACATGCAGCTGGTTCTGACTGAGACTTGGACTCAAGTCTGCATTTTCCAAAGTGGCGTTTTTGGCAAGTCGTGCACTTTGGCTTCTCCTCTGTTCGTTGACTACTCTTTCCAGACCCAAACTTCTTGGAATCAGTGTTTCCCTTGTGCTTCTTCTCCGACCCTCGTGAGTTATCATCCTCACGCTTTCTCTTACCTTCTTCAGAATTTTTAAGCGATCTCAATCTGACCGCATCTAAAGTAAGAGACAGAGATAGATCAGCTGCTGATCTAAAAGTAGCAGGTCTCGATACCTTAACACTGGCCTTAATTTCTGGGGCTAAACCCCCAATGAAGCGAGCAATTCGCTTGGGTTCCGGTGCTACCAGATACGGAAATAGCCTAGACAGGGTATTGGAACTGGTGAGGTAAGCTTGACAATCTAGATTCTTCATCACAAATGATAAGAAATCTGACTCAATCCTTTCCACCTCAT
The DNA here is from genome assembly GCA_030545235.1 of Helianthus tuberosus. Classification (NCBI taxonomy): domain Eukaryota; kingdom Viridiplantae; phylum Streptophyta; class Magnoliopsida; order Asterales; family Asteraceae; genus Helianthus; species Helianthus tuberosus. Next base: position 52,432 of record JARYGA010027899.1, on the reverse strand, counting down.
GCTGAGGGCAGTAATTCTCCTTAATGAGAGCAACAAACTGATCCCATGTCAGATTGTAGAGTGGGATCTTTCCAGCAGCCTGAATGAGAGACTTCCACCATGCTAGTGCCTCTCCCTTGAATGATTGGGATACATACTTCACTACATCCCTTTCAGCACAACCGCTGATATCAACCACGGTGTCCATTTCATCCAACCAGGTCATACAATCCATCGCTCCTTTCACCCCAGTAAAATCCCTGGGTTTGCAGGAGACAAAGTATTTATAAGTGCAGGACTTGGCACGTGGTTCCCTGTCAAATACCATTCTCTTAGATGGAACACTGTGTTGATTTGAGGAGTGCTGAACATCCTCCTTCTTTGGTTCATCTTTCTTAGAGGGTGGCTTGCTATGAGCCTCTGAATGAGTCTTAGGCTTGGAATGCGGTGCGGATAGGGTCCTACTTCGAGTCCCGCTAGATTCATTATATTGCCGCTCAATAGCTTTTGTAACAACATTATCTATTAATGCTTGCAGCTCCGCACGGGTCACATGTATCTTAGCATTTTCATGGTTTTCCACCGGATGACTGTTTACCTCTTCTGACTTAGTCATGTAGCTTTAATTGCTACATAAAAGAAAATAAGGACAAGGTTTATTTAGAAGCCTATACAGTACTATCGTTCTTGACGATTTATTAACCATGGTCTTTAATAACTATTTTTGGTTAATTTGTTAAGTATATACATATTCAGGATCTTTATCACAATCCCTAATTATAATTTAATAATAGCACAAAAAGCAAGTCACATGGACAGATTTAATTTATAAACCAGGATTTTACAGAATCAAGGTATTAAGGTTTGAATCAAAGTTCGTTACTTTTTCTTGACAGGGAGTTGTAGGCTACCACTGTCTTTAGTCTCAGAGGACGTTAATTATAGCCCGTAGGCACTTCATCTTTAGAGGGATGATTATTTTAATAAGGAAAATTGGAGTAATCCAATTTAAGGATGACTTATGCGATTTTATCGAATCATATCTTTGCCACCAATGTTAACATATCTTCAGATGTTAAAAAGGATTTGAATCTTTTGAATAGGTTTTACCATCTTGGCCATGTCTGCAACGACATTTAGGCTAGGTTTTACCTTTTAGATTCTTTTTAATATTTAACTCAGAATAATCCTAAATTGAGATGTTAATATGGATCTGAATCTAATTGAGGAACTACCATCTTGGCCCTGTCTTAAGGTGACACATGGCTAGGTCTTGTCCTTTTTTAGATTTTGCCATTTTATTATAATGGTAGATCTTAAATAGGAATGTTATTTTAAATCTAACTGTTCCATTAAAATTTAAACAAGTACATGGTTGCCCTAAACGGGACTTCTAACTGAAATTACTTGCCCATGCAGGGGCTAAACAGAAAATAACAAGGAAACAAATAAAAGACAAAATAAAACGAATTAGGATTAGTTCTATGTTCTTTGTCTAGACTCGAGAATGTGCAACTGTGTAACTGAGATTAAACACAAAAGGCTAGTGTTTAATTCACTCAGTGTTGGCTCTGATACCAACCTGTCACACCCCGATATTTCCACAGGTATAGTGCCCACAAGGTTGATTCCTTTAAGTGGGTTACCAGTTTTTACATAATGCAACTGTTAGGTGTACGCCTACACCCCGTGCTTAGGTCATGGCCATTTCTTTAAATGATGCCAAGGATATCCGGGACATGGTCATTTAACCCCCAAAGGCCATACACCAAATAATACAGATTAAAACGAGTTATGTAAATACATCAATCACAATCCGATTTAAATGACTACACACCCGACCAAGCGGTACTTTTATAGTACCGTATCCCAAGCACGTATAGGGAAAATAAGTTAAGAGTATTTACCTGAGGAAAGTATAAATCAATACAGCAAGTGCACGTAGCTTTTACTGGGCTCCTAATCTGGAACGAAGGTTTTTAATAACCTATTAGAATCCTAACGGGTCTTTAATTATGCTTAGACTTAGACCGGTTAGTTTTCAAAAACGAAGACACGGTTCAAACGCATGATAAAGCGAAGACCGGTTTAGAATGTGGTTTTGCCCCAACAAGCTTGTATACTTGTTTAATGTGGGTATACTAAACACATTCTGGATTTTGAGATGAAAACGACACGGTTTGACCCATTTCGGCTAATATATGCAAACTAGTTACATAAGCCGATCCGAACGCGAAAAGTGCGTAACGCGTAACCAGAAGAGTCATACACAGGTTTCCTAAGTTAATATGCCTTAAATATGTTGTGATCAGTAAGATATCTTCTATTATGCCCAAAACGGATTTAAACACAAATTACGCCCCGTAGGGGTATTTTGGTCATTTTAAAGGTTATAAAAGAGTTTAAATATAAATCTGAGTTTTGGGTCTGATGTAATCAGTAAAAATACTTAATTTACTAAATTATATCAGTAGGGTGTAACCTATATGTGAAATTTATCATTTCTAACCATACTATGCATCGGAGGGGCATTTTGGTAATTTCACCTAAGGTTTAAAGGTCAAATCTGGAAATCTGAGTTTAAAACTTTTGCTTACTGCTAAAGTATAAAAATTTATTTAAAACATCAGTAGGTATCAAGTCTTATATATCTAAAATGGTTTTAATACATTCTATGCGCTTAAAACGCGTAAAAAGACGATTTTAAGCGATTTTCGGGTTTTATAAGAAAAGCTGATATTTTTATTATTCCAGAAGGCTTAAAATATTCTATTTATCATATTGGATCAGTAGAACAAGGTTTGGTATCAAAAGGATTTGTAAAACTCATTTTATAGCCTAAAAGGGCAAAACTGACAATTACCGGATCAAGCTTAGAACTCTATGTTATGCTTAGTCTAAAAATAAATAAAAATCTCCAAAAATCCAAAAATATTATTTTATATCAGTAGGTAAAAAGTTTGGTATTAAAAATTGGGTTTAGATAGGCTATACGCTAATTACACCGTTTAATTACTAAAAAGCTTTCTAATTACGCTAATGAGCATAACTCTTAATCTAGACCTCAAACTGATGTCAAATTTTAGGTACAAGTTTATAAATCTGTAACTAAGGTTTCTACTCTTTTACATTTTCAAAATTCATGTTTTAAGGTCATATGGGCATAATAGTCAACATTTAGGCGTTTAACGGAAATATGCATATGAATCGGATAACTAATGAACCAAGTTGTATAATCACAGAGGGTTATACTTATATGAAACCTGGTCCTAAAAAGGCTCTAAGACATTTCTAAACTATGCTCTAATGTGTCAGAACTGAAAGTCAAAGCAAAAGTCTACTTTTGCGACTTCGGTTCCGAACCGAGCCTAAACTGAAAATTGTCGAGTTGAACATGTTTGGACATGTTCTTACATTAATTACCAAGTTATATTAATGACAAAACATGTTGCATAGCTTCTACATTGCTAATTATGCATTAATTTGAAAATAAGCTTTCTGTTGACTTTTTGAGATTAACTTTGACCCGACAATTGACCTAGTTAGAGTGGGAATTAGAGGGTGCCCTTTTTAGGGTTTATTGCCCACATAATTACCCACACATAGGTACTTTCAATTTGGAATTTGACTGGACAAATTAAGATTAATGACGAAGTCAAATCTTAATTACGACGGTTTGACTTTAGACTAATTAACTAAGCAAAACTGAATTAAGGAAGGTTAAGGAAGCTTACAAAGGTCCTAAGCACGACTAGTGACTTCTAGAAAATGTCCTTGAGCTCCAGCAATCTCCAGAAGTTGAGTTGTGAAGGTTTTGAATGCAAGTGTCCAAGTCTTGCAACAAATGGGTCTTTATATAGGGGTTTTTTATGCCTTTAGATCATGACAACCAAGTCTATAGATGTTATGGGATCATTACAGGTGTCCCTAGGCCATAATAAACCATCAAACAAGCCCATAGAATCGAAAACAAGCTCCATAAGTCGGTTAAACTTGCTGAAACAGGCACCCGTCCAAAGAATCTGCATCTGGCATCCTCAGGCGGCCCGCGTAAGACTTGAGCCTGGTCTTACATGGCCCGTGTCAAGGTTGGCTCCGGTCAACAAGTTTGCAAATATTGCAATTTTGCTCCCTGGTCCTTCTAAACTCGTTTTTAACTTGTTTTATTGCACTTTTAGCCCTCTAACTTGACTTTTAAGGACCCCAAGTCATAAACCAACTTTGTTAAGTCCCCGGTTATTCATATGATCACCGAAAAGTCTTAAATTCCAATGTTGACGCTTTTAACCCTTCGTATACGAATATTGTCATAACTTTCTCATACTTTATCGAAATCTTGTGAAATTTTTATCACTTATTCTAGTGAGTATAATTAACCGTTACAAAGCTTCGGGTTTGCTAAAAGGTCACTCAGAGGTACACTTTAAACATGTTGACACATTTAACCCCAGTAGTTTGTAATCTCTCACTTTCTTCCACAATTAGCTTCGTATGATCCATGATTCATTCGTTTAAGGGTATAAACATCGTGTAGGGTTATTGTAAAGTATATTTATCTATTTTTGACATTTTGAACCCTTATATTCACATACTTTCTATGTTTGTCAACTTTAGTCCCTCTAAATCACTTCTTTACACGTTTAAAGTCCATGACACGTGTTGATATATTATTGGACAAGAATTTACGAGGTGTTACACTTGTAGAGACCTACTAGACTTTACGGCAGCTCATGCCCTAGGTATTATAAACTCGTTCTTTAGGAAGAGGGAATCTCATTTAATCAATTTTAGTAGCGGAGGACGTAACACGCAAATCGACTATCTTTTGATGAGGCAGGAAGATCGACGAATGTGGATGGACTGCAAGGTTATACCAAGGGAGACTGCAGCGGCTCAACACCATTTGCTGGTAGCAGATATAGCTCTAAAAGTAAGGCTAACTGAGGGGGAGAGGAAAACCCGACCTAGGATTCGTTGGGAAAACTTGAAGGGAGAAAAAATTATGATGTTTAGAGATAAAGTTAACTCCATGACATCGATGCAACTAGGTGACGACGTAAACTGGATATGGGAGGATATGGCGACTACGATCACTACAGTGGTGAATGAGACGTTAGGGGTCACAACAGGAAAGACTAGGGGCATAAGGAGTCCTGGTGGTGGAATGAAGACGTGCATGCCAAAATAAAGGATAAGCAACAGAGTTTTAGAGATCTTTTGAGGTGCACAGATGAAGAGGAGCGGCTGAGGGTGAGGGAAATATACAAGAAGGCAAAAGGGAAGCGAAAAAGGCGGTGGCCGAGGCAAAAAACACAGCCTATAAACAAATGTATGAACATTTGGAAACGAAAGAAGGGGAACATGATATGTTCAAGATTTACAAAGTGTTGGTCCCAGTTTGGACTTAAAAACTTCTTTTCACGTAATATGGCAAGTGATTTCAATAGATGTGAAAATAGTGTGTGGAAATAGAAATCAGTCTTTCAAGAAACAAGACCTACAGAATTTTCAAGTTTATATCACTTTGAAATAAAATGTTTTACAAGGTGATTGTAAGATTATTATCTATTACAAATGAATACTTGAATTCTGAGGGTGAAAGGACAATGGAGTTTGTAGTGTGTATTGAATTCTAAGCTTAACTCATTGTTCTCTGCTTGATGAGCCTTCTATTTATAGACGACTGGATACATGAATAAACATTTGTTTATTCATGTATAAGTCCTGCAAAAAGTAGCTCTTTGACATATTCATTGAATCCAACAATCAAGTTGCCTTTGTCATCATGATAGCCAATAATGTTAAGTTACTTCGGTTATTGTGGCAGGATAGAGCTGATTTTTAGACAAGTGGGGTTTTTTATCAGAATTTCTGATAAACCACTTAATCAGAAATTCTGGTGAACAAATCATCAGAAAATCTGATGATCAGAATTGTCAGAAACTGATGATATTTCATCAAAAATATCATCAGATCCATCAGAAAGACCTTCTCTGATAACCTTCTTCAGCTCTTGATCAACTTATGATACTTTGAAGTAGATGTTGTTTCTTTTCAGTTGTCCTATTCGATCTTCTTCTTCTTCTTGTGATCTTCAGGACTGTTATCTTCTTCATGGATCAAGTTGAATCCGATTTTCTTCAATACTTACAAATAAAGTTTCCTAACAGTTTCCCCCTAAGTATTGTAAGAAAATGAACTATCTCATGAACAGAAAATTTCCAAACAGTGGAAACTTAAAACTTTGCAAATTAAACCAGTTACTGCTATTTTGAAAAACAAATTACATAATGAAATGAAATTTTAAAACAGATATGTTCTTCAATACAGCTTCAATTTCTTTAGTACATCTCCATGCTTTAATTGCTTCTTGTAAGAGATATACTTGTTGCAGATGTCATACATGTCTTTGTACCAGGTTCTTGCTTGAATCCATTCTTCAATCATTTGTTCAATTTCCTGTCTTTCATTCTCTTTGTTCATTCCTGTCTTCTGAAGTTATTCTTGTCTCCTGTTGATACTTTTCATAATAAACTTCAGTGTCTGATTTGAGTACTTGTAGATATCAACACTTCTGAACAGAGCTTTGTTCTTCTCAATATCTCTGAGATTACACCATAGTTATGTCTGTTATTTTTACTTGGCAGCTCAATGATGTCTCCAGATCTTGCATCCTCCAACATCTCTGAGGGAATACTTGTCTTTGGTGCACTGATATAGACCTTTTTGTTGTGCACATAATCATAGTTGATGCATAAATCAAAGTCTGAAAAAGCCATTCTTTCAAACAGCTGTATTCCAGCATTTGATATGCCCTTTAATGCTCTTCTGACTTCTTTGTTGTTTTTCTTTTCTTTTTCATATTGATCCTTTATGAACAGAATGTCTAAAGGATGTAATCTATCAGCAATTTCTTCATCAGTCACTTTTTCTTCTTCCCCATTTTCTATTAGAAGTGTGTATCTGTTCTGCACATAAGTTCCTCCAACACCATCAGTTCCAACTTTTACTTCATCCACTTTTAAGATTCTTTTTACTGGATTCTCATTGGTGTAGTGAATGCTTCTTGGACCTCTTTTTAACTTCTATTCCCTTATAGCCATTTTGACAGGAGTTGGTGGCCTTTCTGGTACATCTTCTTTTGTCCAATTGTATTTCACCATATTGTATTTAGGAAATATCATTATATCCCTGTCAATCTCTCTAACCATCATAGATTGAGTTTCAGAGATTTTTCTTTTGACAATCTGTGGTTTTCTTGAATCAGCTTCTTGTTCCCATTCATTCATTATTTGCAGATTCATCAATTTACTTATGCAGTGTCATTAGAAGAAGTTGGTTTTGGAACAGTTTGTGAAGTTATAAGTTTCAAATTTGTGACAACTTGAGGTTTTGAAGTTGCTAACCTTTTCAGCATTTCATCTTTTGAGACATTTGGAGGTGGACCCATCATAGTGGTTCCAGCTTCGGAGATTGGTGTAGCAGATGATTGCTGTGGGGTTGACTTTGGAATTTCTTGGTCTGAACCTTCAATAGGAATTTCTTTCATGATTTCTTTTGGATCCACTTTGGCCAATCTGGCAATGTTGAATTGCACTTTCTTCATCAGTTGTTGCACTTCTCCTACCAGGTTTGAGTTGCTGGCTATGCTTTTCTGAACTTTTGTAAATTCAGTTTAAGCTTTCTTCTGCATGCCAGCCCATTCTTTTGACAGCTTCTCAAGGGCATCTGTTATACTGTTGTTGCTTGCCCTTAGGATGGTGACTTCCTCCAAAACCTTGTTTGCAATGCTTGATTGTCTTGACTCCACATCATTTGTAACTTGTGTCTTGATCTCTTCTATTTCTGTGAAAATATTTTGAATTTCTGATGCAGAGATGTTGGTTTCTAGTGCCTTTTCCTTTAACTTTTGAAGAGACTTTAGTGCTTCAGTGTTTCTTTCAGTTTGTGTCTTTATCACTTCCACTGATTTTGATAAAGTCTTCATATATGCCCTTTGACCTTGTATCCCTGACAACAACTGATGTGTGTAAAATGCAACATATAAATTACATCAAATAAGGCATAAAACTAACCCTTTTTTAGTACTAATGTTGGAAAAAGTGTGTTTTTGTATTCCTTTTGAATTTACAGGGTCAAATGAGCTTAAACGAACAAAGGGAACAAATATACAGCTAAAACCAACATAAATACAAAGAAAAGGAAGAAACGTGGCATGCCCGACCCCTCGACAACAACTCCCAACGCAAAAACAAGAAGAAAGCTGAGCATGGGGCTGTGCCCAGCTCAGCATGGGGTCGTGCTCGCTGAGCACGGGGCCGTGTCCAGGATGGTCAGCCCTGGCATAAAAGACAAATCTGTAGAAGCTTCTATTTCCCAACACGGGGGCATGTCCAGCGGACACGAGGCCGTGGTCAATGCAAAGATTCGCAAAATCTGAGCAAATCTTGATAGTACATATACGCTTCTGCACACGGGGCCGTGCCAAGCGGACACGGGGGCGTGTGGAGCTAATGCAGACAAATTATATTAATGAAGAAAGAGAAAAGGGTGGACACAGGGCCGTGTCCAGCGGACACGGGGCCGTGTCCAGGCTTCTGTACAGGCTATAAATAGGGGTGCTTGGTTCACTTCAAAGGCATCCCTTGGCACACCACCTCTCTCACACTTCACCCACCACCCACCACCCACCACCATCATAACACCATCATCCACCACCATCATCCATTGTCCATCATAGAGTGTGTGAGTCGTCTCGGGATCCAAGATTGATCGTAAGAGTTCTTGACAATCAAAGGACATGTTTGCCTAAGTCTCTTACATCACTTGGTGAAGACAAGTGTCTAGTGTAATACTTTTTATTTTTAACCTTTTCGTAATTTTTACTTGGTTATGTATTAATGACTTTAATAACTAGTTTCTTATGTTGAAGGTGATTCTTCCTTATCGTTTATCCGTGGTGTCTTGGCATTATTTTACTGTCTATATAAAATAAAAGATTTTCACCATTCATATCTCTTCGGTCTATATGGAGGTATGTTGGCTACCTGGTCGGGGGTTAAGGGAACGGTTTGGTAAGAGTCTTGGCTTGTTCAGTGTATAGATCCTGCAAGGACCTGGGTCAAATTTAGTAGGACCTCCTTCAATACCCACCGGTATTGGATGGCGGGGGTCCAAACTCTTTGATCCCCTCATATGTAAGCTACTATTAATACTTTAACCCGGCTACTTAGGACTGTATCCCTGCTGACTCAGAATACTTAGCCGAGGGTAACGTCACCTTCAAAAGAGGGGCCTACCACAATACGCATTAATAACTTAATTAATTATCTTTCAATAATCCGACCCTTTAGGATTGTATCCTTGTTGACTCAAACTACTGGGTTGAGGGTAACGTCACCTTCAAAAGACGGGCCTACTACAATAACTAAGATAATCTCTTAAATAAGTGCAAAAGTGCGGAAATAATCAAAGGTTACACTATACACGAGTCGGAGCCAAGTGATTCATCTTGTCTATCTGTTTTTCTTTTATTTTTATTTTTCAGTATTTTAGTTAGTTTTTATTTTTCTAGTTTAAAACCTTTTTCTAACTTTTGATTTGATTAGACGTTGAGGATAAACCGGTACTAAAAGCTCTTGTGTCCTTGGACGACCTCGCTATCTTACCAACACTATACTACGCTCACGATGGGTGCACTTGCCCATATGTTTGTTTAGTGTTAGTAAATATCGTGTTTTATAAATTTAAAACTTGGCTAAAAAGTGTAAAAGGGCTTAAAATATACATTAAAAACCATATACACTACACACGCATCAAGTTTTTGGCGCCGTTGCCGGGGACACAAGGATTTTAAGAAAGATTAAAATCGACGGCCTAATCAGTTTTTCAAAACTTTTTTAAAACGCGCACACATTTTTCTGCATTTTAGTTTAGTTTTGCATTTACAGTAGGTTGAACACGGGCCGTGCTCACTGAACACGGGGCCGTGCTGCATATTTTTCATAAAACACCCAGATACAGTAGCTTGAACACGGGGTCGTGCTCACTGAACACGCCCCCGTGCTCAACGAAATCAGTAAATTTAATTAAAACGCCCAGATACAGATTCTGTACATGGGGCCGTGTCCACTGAACACGGGGCCGTGTCCAGCCTCTGTTTCCGTTTTTATTTTTGTTTTCTGATCTCGAGACTTGGTTGTGGTCTGCTGAGTGATTCTTATGGATCAATACTCAGGAGGTTACAACTACACCTATGAGGAGGATGATTATAGGAGTGATTATTGCACTAATTGTGGTGACCCGCACTCGGTTCAATATTGTAACTTATATCGACCATCCACTTCATACACCTACTATGAGGAGCCCAGGTACGAGCCGTCAACTTCATACACATCCTATGAAGACCAAAGGTATGAACCTCCTCCCTCATACTCATATTTTGATGAACCAAGGTATGAGCCCTCTTACTCCTACTTTGAGGAACCAAGATATGAGCCACCACCTTCATATGCTTATTATGAGGAACCATGGCGTGAACAACCCACCTCATATGAGTATTATGAAGAACAAAATTTTGACCCTTATCCATCATATGCTTACAATGAAGAACAATGGTGTGAACCATCTACTTCATATGGGTATTATGAGGAACAAAGGATCGAACAACCGGATTCAAGCTTTGAAAATCCCGATCCCTTTTCAATAACCGAAGTGACCGATAGGATATTAGAACACCTTAAGGTTATCGAGCGCTATATAAAAGAATCTCGCGCAAGGGAAGAGGAGTCCTGCGCAAGAGAAGAATTAAATAAAGAAGAGATAATTGAAAGTGTAAAAATGGAAGAACAAATAAGTGAAAAACCGGCACATGAGTTAAACAACGAAAAAGGTGAGTCCGTCAACGTTAAAATTCAAGAAGAGTCTAATTTTGAAGAAATTAATCTCTTGTCACCTTCTTTTGAAAATCATTGTTTAGTTCCCACTCATGCTAAGTTTTTAAAAGAGTTAAACACTAACACTAAAATTGACGAAACGGTAAGCGTTAAGTTAACTAATGATCAAACCTCGCTAATAAAAGAAGACCCATTTGAAATCGACGTTACACCGGTTCCATGTTTTTTTCAAAATTCATTTATTAGTAATGTCACAATTGATAAAGATCTTTGTGTTAATATAATGCCCAACTCCATTTTCGAAAAATTAAGTATTAGTGATTTTTCTCCACTTCAAATACCCATTTTTCTATCTAATCGGAAAGTAATAAAATCAATCAGTGTAGTTGAGGATGTCTTGGTTCAAACAAATCAAATGGTAATCCCAACCGACTTTGTCATCCTCGATGACGCTCCTCTAGTGTTGGGACGACCCTTTGTAAAAACCCACGAACCCTTGAAAAACTGGAAGTACAACAATCTATCTATTCAATTAGGGGCATTTAAAAAGAGTGTCGATCTTGAGCGATCAATGAAATATCCATTCGGCAATGACGACCCCCTAATTGAAGATGAGCCAGAACCACCCGATAAGGTGGGTCTAGCCAAGGACCCTTATAAACGTGGCGTACTACGGAGGCATTCCGCAGAACTATCCGTAATTTTAGTTTAGATTAACTATTACGTTTTCTAGTTTAGTTTTAATTATCAGGAATAAAACACACTCGGGATGATGGAGGTTACTAAGGGAAAACTTGAACCCACACCCCATGCAAAAAAACAGAGCCTCCCGATGATTTTTCTTCATTACAGCAAGTTCAGCATGGGGCCGTGCTCAGCCATACACGCCCCGTGCCCAAGGTTCTGCAGAAAATGCCCAAGGTTCTGCAGAAAATGCCCAGTTCAGGTACCTGGACACGGGGCCGTGCTCACTGAACACGCCCCCATGCCCAGCCTTCTGTTTAAATTTGATACTGGCAGTCTGACCACGGGGCCATGCTCATCTCAACACACCCCGTGTTCAGCTACCCAGTAACATAAAATCTTGTTTTTAACCCACTTTTACACATTTTAATCAACTGAAAAACTTATTTTTGGGACACATTGAGGACAATGTGTAATTTAAGTGTGGGGGGATGCTAAAACCTTGAATCTTGCAAGTCCTAATCACAAGCCTTACACAAAACTCTATTGGAACCGCTAATCACCCCAATTTTTTTCAAAAATTGTCAATTTTTTTTTTACTTGTCTAGGTTTAACTTGGGAATTTCAAGTTCTAAAAAGGTTATATTTTTACAAATTTACAACCGATAGCGTCGTGATAAAAAGAACCAACATAAGAAAATTATGAAACGACATGACAAATCTAGTTAAAATTTGATTATATATACTTGATCACATTAAAAACCCATTCCCACAAAAAGTGAGTTTTGAGCCTTTATTGAGCAAACAAATACACATCTTTAGATTAAATGCTCATCTTTCGTTTCTTGTGTATATAGCCGCTTGGTTTCTTACGACTCTAGAACTTGCCATGACGATACATTTCCGGTCCTTACCAACTTAACCCCGAGTAAGTAAATGATGGAGGCATTAGGACTAACCCTTTTTCTTTCAACACCATTATTTTTCTTTTTTTTTTACCACCTACCCAAAATCCCCCTAGTTAACCCCTTTGAGCCTAAACCTTTTCATTTCTAAACCCAAAACAAACACCCTTTACGCACCAAAACCCTTTTTTATTTTAACCCTTTATTTTAGTACAAAGCTCGGTTTTCATGTGACATTCCTTATCAAAAAAAAATATATATATATATATAAAAATTGATGAAGCCAAAAGAAATAAACAAACAAGTTTACCAAAAATAACTTTGTTTGAAAAAAATGCTTCATCAAAATAAAAAGTTACAAAAAAAAATAATAATAAAAAATAAAAAGTCTTACGAAAACCGACGCTTTTTACGCCTTTCGCCCTTTTACTAACCACTAAGCCAACCACCTACCTTTAACCCAAGCCTAACCCTTCACCCACAAAAGTCATCTTGATATTTACAAAGGTGTATAGTTAAAAAGGAGAAGGATTGATAGCTTGGCAAGCTTATGGTAGGAGTAAGTTCCATGCCACTCTCGAGTGATTCACTAAAATACACCTTCGGCCGAGTGTTGAGTGATCTCCCGTGAGGTATGTGAACTTGTATATAAATGGAATTTTAAAAAGGTATGGTATGCCCTAATAAGTAATTTATCTTATGTAACGTTCTAAATAAATCATAACGAATATGATTGTAAATAATATAAAAATAAAACCAAATAAAGATCTTGGATTCCCGACACTCAAGACAAGCCCAAAACTTCTCTTCTACCCATTCCATTTGGGTGTGTAAGCTACAAAATAAAGAGTTTTGCTTGAGGACAAGCAAAGATTCAAGTGTGGGGGTATTTGATGTGTGTAAAATGCAACATATAAATTACATCACATAAGGCATAAAACTAACCCTTTTTTAGTACTAATGTTGGAAAAAGTGTGTTTTTGTCTTCCTTTTGAATTTACAAGGTCAAATGAGCTTAAACAAACAAAAGGAACAAATATACAGCTAAAACCAACATAAATACAAAGAAAAGGAAGAAACGTGGCATGCCCGACCCCTCGACAACAACTCCCAACGTAAAAACAAGAAGAAAGCTGAGCATGGGGCTGTGCCCAGCTGAGCATGAGGATGTGCCCAGCTCAGCACGGGGCTGTGCCCATCTCAGCACGGGGCTGTGCCCAGCTCAGCACGGGGTGTGCTCAGCTCAGTACGGGGCGTGCCCAGCTCAGCACGGGGTCGAGCTCGCTGAGCACGGGGCCGTGTCCAGGATGGTCAGCCCTGGCACAAAAGACAAATCTGTAGAAGCTTCTATTTCCCAACACGGGGGCGTGTCCAGCGGACACGAGGCCGTGGTCAACGCAAAGATTCACAGAATCTGAGCAAATCTTGAAAGTACAGATACGCTTCTGCACACAGGGCCATGCCCAGCGAACACGAGGGCATGTGGAGCTAATGTAGACAAATTGTATTAATGAAGAAAGAGAAAAGGGTGGACACGGGGCCGTGTCCAGGCTTCTGTACAGGCTATAAATAGGGGTGCTTGGTTCACTTCAAAGGCATCCCTTGGCACACCACCTCTCTCACACTTCACCCACCACCCACCACCATCACAACACCATCATCCACCACCATCATCCATTGTCCATCATAGAGTGTGTGAGTCGTCTCGGGATCCAAGATTAATTGTAAGAGTTCTTGACAATCAAAGGCCATGTTTGCCTAAGTCTCTTACATCACTTGGTGAAGACAAGTGTCTAGTGTAATACTTTTTATTTTTAATATTTTCGCACTTTTTACTTGGTTATGTATTAATGACTTTAATAACTAGTTTCTTATGTTGAAGGTGATTCTTCCTTATCGTTTGTCCGTGGTGTCTTGGCATTATTTTACTGTCTATATAAAATAAAAGATTTTCACCATTCATATCTCCACGGTCTATATGGAGGTATGTTGGGTACCTGGTCTGGGGTTAAGGGAACGGTTTGGTAAGAGTCTTGCCTTGTTCAGTGTATAGATCCTGCAAGGACCTGGGTCAAATTTAGTAGGACCTCCTTCAATACCCACCGGTATTGGATGGCAGGGGTCCAAACTCTTTGATCCCCTTATATGTAAGCTACTATTAATACTTTAACCCGACTACTTAGGACTGTATCCCTGCTGACTCAGACTACTTAGCCGAGGGTAACGTCACCTTCAAAAGAGGGGCCTACCACAATACGCATTAATAACTTAATTAATTATCTTTCAATAATCCGATCCTTTAGGATTGTATCCTTGCTGACTCAAACTACTGGGTTGAGGGTAACGTCACCTTCAAAAGAGGGGCCTACTACAATAACTAAGATAATCTCTTAAATAAGTGCAAAAGTGCGGAAATAATCAAAGGTTACACTATACACGAGTCGGAGCCAAGTGATTCATCTTGTCTATCTGTTTTCCTTTTATTTTTATTTTTCAGCATTTTAGTTAGTTTTTATTTTTCTAGTTTAAAACCTTTTTCTAACTTTTTATTTGATTAGACGTTGAGGATAAACCGGTACTAAAAGCTATTGTGTCCTTGGACGACCTCGGTATCTTACCAACACTATACTACGCTCACGATGGGTGCACTTGCCCACATGTGTGTTTAGTGTTAGTAAATATCGTGTTTTATAAATTTAAAACTTGGCTAAAAAGTGTAAAAGGGCTTAAAATATACATTAAAAACCATATACACTACACACGCATCAGCAACAAATCAAGCTTTTCTTCTACTGGATTTCTTTTGCAGGCTTTGTAAACATTTTCTAGGACAGTTTCCAAATTTTCTTGGTTCATGGGTGTTTCAGGGATATTTGGAACAACAGATGTTCCCTCTAACATTCCAGCTGTAAATACATTTGTAGCTGTTTTGGAAATGATAGGGTCACTTTTGGCTTTACCAGATTTTGGTGCAACCTTAAGTGTGCCAGAATCATCTCCACCAGATGTGAAAAACACATTTTCATCCTGGATTTCCTTATGTCCTTGAATCATGTCAATATATGATTCTCCATAAGTTTTTGAGGTAAACAGATTACCTTTTACCAGATTTCCTTGATCAGTTCCCTGATCTCTATCTGTTGAGATCTCAACCTCTTCCTCATTTTCTGATTCAGAGTTGAGATGAATGGAACTAGTAACCTCCTCATTAACATCAGTGTTTCTATATGCTAAGTTGTAAAAAACATTAATTGAATCTTCTGAGTTTGTTCTTTTTGTAGAAGTATCAAATAAAACTGTGTTTAAAAGAGATGTACCAGCAACCCGAGACTCATCATGATGTATGACTTCAGTGGCTTCATTTGTTGCTTCACCAAAGTGAGTTTCTTCATGCTGTTGATCTTCAGCATCTTCATGAGTTCCTCCAGCAATATGAGATTCTTCATAGTGTTGATGTTCTTTCTCCTAATGAATATCAAACTCAAGATGAATTCCAGCTTCATGAATCTTTTGGCTCTCAGCATGTTCTGTCTTGTTTTCTAGTGAGTTAGTTATCATCAGAACTCCTTCTCCTCCTGCAGCCTTTGTTTCTGATGACCAGGACTTCTCAACTTCTTCTTCTTCTGGTGATGAAGAGTAGTTAAAAACTTCTTTGCTAGGTTCTTCAGTTGGAGTATATGATTTGGCAAGAAGTTCTTCATGTTGCAGTCTGTATTGTGAGTCTGGTGCAATGATGCACAACATGCTTTCTGGTAACTCAGGGATATCTTTGTCTGATTCCCATCCATGAGTGGCACTCCAGGTTTTCATGGTATTTGAACTCCAGATATCTACCAAAATTGGAATTTCTATGTTCCTTTCAGCAAAAGTTTCAGAAATAAAAATTGAAATAAACCTTGGATATGGCAGGTGTGAGGTTATTCTTCCATTTCTGGTAAGGATTGATCTTTTGAGTAGGTTGAAGATTTCTGTCCTATAATCAAGTTTAAACCCAGTTATGAGTCCATACATGATTGACAGAATAGCTTGACTGACTTGATCAGCTCCTCCTATCTTTGATGTGAGGCATTTGTTTAATACTTTCATCATCACTTGCCAGATGGCTGGCATTTCATTTCTTCTAATTGCTCCAATTTTGTTAATTTTCTTGTTCTTGTAACCAAGCTCAATAGTAAAGCTTATCAAATCTTCTCTGCTTGGTGCTTCAATGTAATTTTCAAGAACCGGAAGTTCAAGCCATTCTCTTATCCTTACTAGAGTTAATGTTACAGAAACATTTCCCCATACATGAGCAGAGGCCTCATTTTCTTCATCTTCAGTGAAAGTGTGGACAAATTGCTGTAGTAACTTTTCTGGTATTTCTCTTCCTTTTGTTAGTGCACCTGAGATTGGACATTTCATAAGATATTCTATCAGAAGTTGACATCTCACATCATATTCTGAATACTCTGTATTCATCAGCATGTTATTTTCTTTCATTGGTAGGAATTATGTGTCTTCAACAAAGGGTACATCATGTTGAACAATTGGGATGTTGAGGTTTACTTCAGCCATAGTTAAATTTTGTGAGTTAGGGTTCGAATTTCAGGGATTTTTGGGTTTTGAGTGAAAACCAGGGGATATTGCGGTTTGAAGTTCTTGTGAAGAAGGTGAGTGATTTTTGAATTTATGCTAAGTATGAATTATATAGTGAGGGTTTTAGCAGATATTTGTGGGTTTATGGAGTTGAGGGGATATGGAACGTGCCATGTAATGGCGGTTAAAAGATCATTAATTATCTTTATTACCGTTAGATCGTGTGATGTGAAATTTGGTTCAGAATGTAACCGCTGGATCGTGGGTATCAAGACATTTAATGATGGTTGATCGTGTAATCGTGGTTATGCCCTTTCAACTTGTAGTTTCTTCAATCATTCCATAAAAATGTTAAATTGAATTTTGATTGGAGAATACTATCGATCATATGACACCTTTTCATTTCTGTGGACCCCATTTTTGTTAATGGTCCAATCAGTTTTCTTCTTAATATTCCTCCTTTTTCAAAGTCAAAAATCCATTCTGATGATGTCATCAGATATTGACCAGAAATTCTGTTAAGAATTTATATGTTCTTCTGTTTTGAATTTCGTTGACCTTTCACATGTAGTCAACATAAGTCAACAATTTTCAACAGAATTTTTCAATTGAAATTCCCCCTAAATTTGTGAGCGTTTTCAACAGATTTTGAAGTTTCTCTTTTGATTAACTAAGAGGTATACAGGTTTTTTTTTTTTTTTTTTTTTTTTTTTTTTTTTTTTTTTTTGAGATGAGAGGGAATGATATGAGGTCAGAAGACTTACATGTGATTTTCTGGTGGCATCAAAGTCTCTTAACTTTTTCTGATATTTTCTAAAACTTTTTATCATCTTGAAGTTTAAAAAAAAAATTGATAGTGATTTTAAGTTATATTACCAGATTTTAGTCTCATGTCATCAGAAACTCAAGAATTTTGTGTCAAATGATTGTTTTTCTGATGATCATGTTTCTCAGTTATCTTTACCCATTTTTCTTTTCCCAAACTATGAGCCAGACAACAAAGCAATATTAGGAACATACTATATTAACATATTAACAAGGAGACTATCTACACAAACTAAGTTTAAACAAAGATGACCTAATCAAGGTCCATCCCTTCTCCATGATCCATCTCAAGGAGCAACCATAGATCAGTCACCAAACCAGTGTTCTGATTAGTAGGTATGAGCATGTTGAGATTCATGTTTTGTTGAAGTCTCATCTCTGCTCTGGGATATCCTGCAAGAACACCTCCAAAGCCTAGCTGACTCGTGATTATCCTCATCAGAAAACGAGGATAAATCAAGAATGGCCTGCTAGACCACATATTACTTGCAAAATCTTTTATTAAGTAATAAGAGAAATTGTAAGGTGTGTCTAGTACGAGTGCTCGTACAGGTTCCATCAACCTTTGGGATGCTTCATGATGATTGATGATCTTCTTTGAGAAGCATGCTCCCATTTGGGTGATCAGATATTGCCATGGCTTGATGAAGCCATTTTTGGTGATTGCTTGTAGTGGGTTTATAGGATTGTAACCTATCTGCTCCAGGATTTCATCTATCTGTGCCTTTGTGAACATCAAAACTTCATTATCATCATTGAGTTGTAGAACTGTCCTGATGATACTTTCAGTTACCAAAACTCTTTGGTTAAGCACCACACTTTCGATTACCATCTGTCCTCTACCCTCGTATTCTGATAATGTTGCATTTTTCCAAAACATTTGAAGAATGTCTGGGTGGACCATTATGTGGGCTGTGAGGGCATATTTCAGACGGCTTCCTATGATTAGATTCAGTATGGTTTGGCATCCTTCCCATTGAGGACCCTCAAGGTTGGTCCTCAGTCTGAGGTTGTGATAAGGATGATAAGGAAGTGGGAAACGATCAACTTTGATGGTAAGCATTTTTGTGAATGTGAGAAAGTGTGAGTATGAAGAACAAGATGAAGTTGAATTTTCTAGGGTTTCCTTATGTGATGGTGATAGTCTTAGCTCAAGGTGGTGATCATTTATAGTAAACTTGAAGTTTGCCATAAATGATATCTACCTGCTTATAGATTTTGTTCATCACAATCTATGTTATTTAATTTTCTATCAGATGGCATAAAGAATAACTGAGATAAACTCTCCTACATTTAATGATTTAGGCGGCTATTTTCTGATAATTTATCATGATTACCTGCCTATATGTCACTTCTAACTCCTTAATATTGATGAGGTGAATTGAACGAAGAGGAGAAAAAGCTTAACAACCATTAACGAGTTCCCATAAATTTTTCTAACTGTGACGTTATCAGCCCAAATTGGTGTTCAATAAAAACTAATAATGGAAAAAAATTAGATCGAAAGAAGAAAAACAGTTATGAATATGCAGATATGAGATATGAATAAAGATGGTGACATGCATGAATCTGTTCTAATAATCAACTGTGATTCTGATTTTTTGACATGTTTTCTGATGGATCATCAGAATTTCTGATGATTCATCAGATGTTCTGATGATATATCAGATTTTCTGATGATACATCAGATTTTCTGATAATACATCAGATTTTCTGGTGTTTTAACAGATTTATGATTATCGAAACAAATTGTCAAGCATTTTTATGGTAATAAGGTTATCTGAAAAACCTTTATCATAGAATTGACCACAACTTAGTAGATTTTACTTTAAGCCTTCTACATAGGCTACTTTCTCTATGGTCAAACATCCATACCTTATGCATCCATATCCCATAATCCTCCCTTTTACTCCATTCCCAAAATTTACCATTTTACCCAGTTTTGAAACAAAGTTACTGAGTAAGCTCCTGTCCCCAGTCATGTGCTTGGAGCTTCCAGAATCGCAGTACCAGATCTGCTGCACATGATGGTCCTTAAATTAAAAAATTAGAGAGTTTTTGGTACCTAGACTTGCTTGGGTACTCTCTCTGATGAGATTTTAATCATGTTGTTTTCTCTTGATGGTCTTTCATCAGAATATCTGTTGCATGCTGAGCCATGAACAGATTTTTCATTTTTCATTTGGAGATGGTGTTGAACAAGCTTCAGTATGTCAACACACATACAAGATTCTTTATCAGAATTTTCTGATATTTTTTCTTGTGATGAGTGGATAATTTTGAAACAAGGAGTGAACTGCTTCTTGAATATTGAAAGATTTTTGTTTGGTTTCACTCCTTTTTGTTTTAAAGTTGGGTTTTGAAATTTCAAAAGAGTTTTCAGAACTGGTTGATTTGAATGATTCAGAGTCAGATTCTGATGTAAATTTATCAGAAATCTGATGTGTTACTTTTACAAAGATGGTAGGTTTAATTTCATTTGTTCTTACATATCCCAAACCCTCTCCTTTGTTCTTTGGTATGGACTCAATAAAGTTTAGGAATTCATTAGCTTGTTGAAAACCTCTTACATTAATTTCCTTATCATGAATTTTCTTGTAAAGATCTTTTCTTTCTTTTTCATAAAATTCAATTTTAGCTCTGTGATCTAAACTTTCTTCTATTAGTAATTGGTTTTCAAGTATAACTTTATTCATGGTCCTTTGCAACTCATCAAATTTTTTGCTATCTGATCTCTGTTTATCTTGCAGATTTAGAAAATCAGACATGAGCTTGTTTAACTTGTGTTCAAGATCAAGATTGTCTAAATTACCTTCTGTTCTGAAGTTTCTAGTAATTCATCAGAAAGTGCCATAAGACAGAAATTTGCCATCTCTTCTTCTTCTTCATCAGAAGAATCATCAGACAGCCATGTATCTGTCCCTGCAATCAAACTGACTTGTTGTTGCTTCTTTGCTTCTTCCAGCTTCTTCTCATAATATGCAACATCCTTCAGTTTTTTGGTTTTGCATTCTGATGCATAGTGACCTCTTTGTTTGCATTTGTAACACACAACTTCAGCTTTTCCCTTATCCTTAGATCTTCCTTCTTCCTTAGATCTTCTGTCCATCCTCCCTTTGTCACTTTTCTGGTATCTTTGGCCTCCTCCCCTCAACCTCTGCTCAAAGGATTTAGTGAGCAGTGCAATTGCTTCAGCAAAAGCTGAAAAGTCTGATGATGTATCAGAAATTTCAAGATTTTGACTATATGAAAGCTGTGGATCAATGGTAGGTGTTCTTTGTGAGTTTGAGATTAAAGCTAAAGATCCCCCTCTTTGAATGGATTCTTCAAATATTTCTTCTTCTCTGGGGACCAGAATGCTGTATAAGTCATGAAGACTTATATTACCTAGTTCTAAGGTTGAGGACAAAGTCATGGTTAGACTTCTCCATTCTCTAGGTAATGCATCTAGAAATTTTATGTTTCTTTCATCATTTGATTTTGTAATCCTAAATTTCTTTAGCTCATTCAAAAGTTTTGTAAATCTTTGATATGTTTCGTTTATTTTTTCATTTGGTAAACTTTTGAATCTCTTATATGAGGAAACATTGTTTGTTCTTTTGTTCCTTTTCATCCTTTCTCCTCCTTCACAAAGATTTTCCAACTGATCCCATATTTTCTTTGCCGATGCACATGCATCAACTTGTAAAAATATGTCATTAGGGATAGCCATTATTAAAAGTGACTTTGCCCTTTCATCTGCAACCACCTTTTCCTTGTCTTCTGGGCTCCAAAGTGTTTCACTTTTGGGAACCCGGGAGGCAGGGATTTCTGGTGATTGATCAATTGATTGAATAGCTGGTATTGTAGTCATTGGTACATGTGGACCCATTTCAATGGATTGAAACAGAGCTCGGTCATGTCCATTAAGGAAATTAACCATCCTGATTTTCCATTGTGGGTATTCTTCTCTGACAAGAGTCAGATGTTTAGACATTGAACCAATGTTAAAAGCATTATTCCATGTTTGAAAGCTGGCCATATTTAGAGAAAAGAAGATGAGCGATTGATCATTTGAAAATAATTTATTCAATCTGCTCTGATACCAATTATTGGTCCCAGTTTGGACTTAAAAACTTCTTTTCACGTAATATGGCAAATGATTTCAATAGATGTGAAAATAGTGTGCGGAAATAGAAATCAGACTTTCAAGAAACAAGACCTACAAAATTTTCAAGTTTATAGCACTTTGAAACAAAATGGTTTACAAGGTGATTGTAAGATTATTATCTATTACAAATGAATACTTGAATTCTGAGGGTGAAAGGATAATGGAGTTTGTAGTGTGTATTGAATGTTAAGCTTAACTCATTGTTCTCTGCTTGATAAGCCTTCTATTTATAGACGGCTGGATACATGAATAAACATTTGTTTATTCATGTATAAGTCCTGCAAAAAGTAGCTCTTTGACATATTCATTGAATCCAACAATCAAGTTGCCTTTGTCATCATGATATCCAATAATGTCAAGTTGCTTCGGTTATTGTGGCAGGATAGAGCTGATTTTTAGACAAGTGGGGTTTTTTATCAGAATTTTTGATAAACCACTTCATCAGAAATTCTGGTGAACAAATCATCAGAAAATCTGATGATCCGAATTGTCAGAAACTGATGATATTTCATCAGAAATATCATCAGATCCATCAGAAAGACCTTCTCTGGTAATCTTCTTCAGCTCTTGATCAACTTATGATACTTTGAAGTAGATGTTTCTTTTCAGTTGTCCTATCCGATCTTCTTCTTCTTGTTGTGATCTTCAGGACTGTTATCTTCTTCGTGGATCAAGTTGAATCCGATTTTGTTCAATACTTACAAATAAAGTTTCTTAACACAAAGCTAGGGAGCGAAGAAGACAAGATCTAAGAGTAGTAAAGTTTATCAAAGAAGGGGATGGACATGTTTTAGTCAAGGCACGTGACATTAAGTTGAGATGGCAAACCTACTTCCATAATATTTTCAACGACGGTAGGGCATACCAATAAGATAGCAGCAATCCCAGGACTCAAAGGTGACAACAGAATAATTGCTACTGCAAGAGGATCACACATGAAGAGGTGAGGATGGCATTTAGGAAGATGGGAATAGGCAAGGCAGTGGGTTTGGACAACATACTGATTGAGGTGTGGAAGTGTTTGGGGGAAGAAGGAGTCCTATGGTTAACACTTTTGTTCAATCGTATTTTGCAAGACTGGAAAAATGCTAGATCAGTGGAGGGGTAGTGTCGTGGTGCCTTTATACAAGAATAAAGGAGACTATAACAACTCTACCAAAATTCTTAAAACACCCCTATATGTCCTAAAATACACCCCGTATACGAAAAACGGCCCCGAAATACCTTTATTTCATGAAAAATCAAATAAAACAAAATCCTATGGCCGCTCGCGGGGAGCGACCAGGCTAACCGAAGCTGTCACGGGGCGTGACAAGCTGGACACCAGGCCGCACCTGGTACTGCCACGTGTCTCAGTCGTGTCGAAGCTAGTCATTGAGACGACAAGGCAAGGGCCTCTGTTTCCAGCCCTATAAATGGAGGTGAACGGCTTCAGTTGTTCCTCGTTCAAAACTCTCAAATCTCTCTCGAATTTTAATAAGTAGAAATAATTTTCGGGCATAATACCCACTAAAAAGCGAAGCTCTGCCTCGTTGTAAGTATTATAACCCCCGGTTACGTATTAGTTACTCTGCCCGATTGATCTAGTGCTCCGTAACGCATGTTGAGGCTCTGCCTGACTCATTCGTTGGAGTTCTATCTCAGGAGGGGGTATAGCTAACGTAAATTGGGTTATCTTACTAACACTTGTGCATTGTTTAATTTAATAGATTATAACCAGGAAGTCACCAGCAGTAGTGTTATCTAAAATAGCGATGTGAGTCATTCTCTTTTTATAAATAAATTGTTTTTACAAAACCTCAATTGTTTTAACATATAATTTAACAGTGATTGAGTATTTGTAATTCTACAATTACTGTCGGTATGTTGGGGTTTTGTATACATTACTTGTTTCTAATACTGAGAATAGTAGGACGGCCACAAGTCAGGATTGACAGTACCGTGGGTGGTAATTTGGTAGATGTAAACAAATGTAATTGTGGATGCCCTCAATACTGTAAAGATATAAAATTGTTTTGATTAAATTGGGATGCACTCACCAGTAGTTCCCACTGACAAAATGTTTTAAAACGCGTTTCAGGTAACAAAACGTGCAAGCCAAATAGAAGCCAGCTGGAGAGCACTGAAGGCTTGGAAAAGTAGCTATAAAAGTTACCTAAAACAAGAAAGAAGTTTTATTTCAATAAAATAGGGTTTACCCCTATAAACATGTTATAATGGAAATTTGGGTTTTACCCATGTATTTTTTATTTATAAAATGAGGTGTTTTACTCTGATAAACTATTTCCTAATTACGGTCCTGATGTAAATTTCCGCTGCCAAATTAATAAACACCGATACCACTAATCTGTGAGCTCGTCCGCCCGCCTCCTGGGGCAAGGGGTCGGGGTTGCGATAGAGACATTCAATGTTGGGAACTACAGACGGGAATCAAACTGCTAAGTCACATTATGAATCTCTGGGAGAGGGTAATTGAAACTAGAATTAGAAGAGAAACTAAGGTTTTAGTAAACCAATTTGGATTCATGAAAAGGAGGTCAACTACAGAAGCGATACATATTCTTAGGAGATTGAGGGAAAAATATAGAGCGAAGAAGCAAGATTTACATATGGTGTTTATCGACCTTGAAAAGGCATATGACACTGTCTCATGGAAACTGATTTGGGATAGTTTGGAGGGTCGAGGGCTACCTGGGAAGAATATAGACATAATTAAGGATACATAAGATAGAACAGAAACTAGTGTCCGCGCGTCTGTAGGGGATACAAACTTCTTTCCTATGGAGGTAGGACTCCACCAAGGCTCTGTGTTGAGCCATTTTCTTTTTGCGGTTGTCTTAGATGAGTTATCCAAGTTGATTCAGGAGACAATTCAGTGGTGCATGCTTTTTGCAGACGATATTATGTTAATTGCAAAGCCTAAAAAGTGCTTGAACGCGAGGGTAGAGGAGTGGCAAGTAGCTCTAGAGGGCAAAGGCCTAAGGATAAGTCGATCTAAGACTGAGTATCTACATTGTGATTTCAGTGGTGTAGCCGATGACGGTAACACTCAAATCACCATTGAGGATCAATTGGTCCCACAGGCAACTAAATTTAAGTATTTGGGGTCGTTTATACAAAGAGATGGTGACATAGATAGTGATGTAACCTATCGCATATAGGCTGGCTGGTGTAGATAGAGGGCGACCAGTGGGTATTATGTGATAAGAGGTTCCCAACTAAACTAAATGGGAAATTTTACAGGGTAGCAGTTAGGCCCGCTATGCTATATGGAACAGACTGTTGGGCTATCAAGAAGACACAAATGCACAAGATGGAGGTAGTAGAGGTGAGGATGTTGAGGTGGATATGTGGACACATGAGGTTAGATTGGATAAGAAATGAGGTTTTTAGGGAAAGATTAGGAGTGGCTAGTATATCGGTTAAGATTATGGAGGGGAGATTGAGATGGTTTGGGCATGTGAAGCAGAGGCAAACGAAGGCACCAGTTAGAGTAGTGGAAACTCTTACTTTTTAGGGGAGGAGAAGAAGAGGCAGACCCAAACTGACATTAGATGAGCAGATTAGGCATAATTTACTAGAGTTGCATCTTTTTGAGGACATGGTCCAAGATAGGACTTCGTGGAGGCGTAGGATTAGAGTTAAGGACTTCTAGAGGAGATTGCAGTAAGGTCTTAGGTGTATTTTAGGGGCGTGGGTTTTTTTTTCTTTAAGTGACTTTACCAGTGATTTCCTTCTTGTGTTTAGGGCCAAATGATGTTGTATGCTTTTATACATGAATTACATTATATTGTGTCACTCTGATCACTTTCTTGGTATTGGTGACTTCTTTTTTCTATATTCTTTGACTTGGTGTATTGGTATGCAGTTCGTTTTGAAGCCGAGGGTCTCTCTGGAAGCAGCCTCTCTATCCCTAGGGATAGAGGCAAGGTCTGTCTACATCCCACCCTCCCTAGACCCTATAAGTAGCTTTGCTATTTGTGGGATTTACTGGGTATGGTTGTTGTATTTGTTGTTGTTGTATTTAGCACGGGAAGTAGGGTGCTTGATACATTTAGGAGTTCTTTAAGTCCTCCAATTGTTGAAGGTTTAATTTGTTGTTAAGATTGGATTTTTCCATATGGTGATGTTGTTAACGTGAAAGAGAACATTGAGGAGCATAATAAGCTGGAAGAAGGTTATTGTTTTTTTACTCGTTTCTCATTATTCTTTTAACAAACATTATTTATATTATATTTACAAGTTTTAACAGCTAAACATCTATTGGTTTTCTTGTTTCTTGTAGAAATGAAGGGTTATGCGTGATTGGGGGAAAAGGTTATGTATGCAGGTTCACTCGAGTTAGAGAAAGACTCATGTTTGAAGATTATTTATATTTTGTGCTATTAGACTTGTTAACTATTTATAGTTTCTATGATATATGTTTTGAAGCTTTAACTTTGTGGTTGTGTCTACGACTACTTTATGGATGTGTTTGTTTTATTTCGCAATGAAACTTTCTTGTATTCATATATTGTTAGGTGTAAATTAGTTGCGATGTTCGGAAGTTGGAACACAAACATAAATATAAATTAGGAAAAAAAAAATACTTAGATACAATTTGGTTAGATTTGGTTTATTTTGTTTCTAACCGAAACCAAACCGAATTGGATTTGGTTTGGTTTGGATCGGTTTGCATATTCCTTATTTGATTTGTTTTGGTTTGGTTTGGTTTTTGGTTTAGGGTACTGTAACACCTCGAAAATTTACGTCCAATAATGTACTGACACGTGTCATAGGCTTTGAATATGTGAAAAAGTACTTTAGAGGGACTAAAGTTGACAAATAGTGAAACTATGTGAATATAAGGGTCCAAAGTGTCAACAATGGATAAATAGACTCTAAAATAACCCTACATGGTGTTTATAATCTTAAACGGATAAATCATGGATCATACGAAGCGGAAAATGAAAGAAAGTGAGGAATTACAAACTACAGGGGCTAAATGTGTCAACATGTTGAAAGTATACCTCTGAGTGACCTTTTGGCAAACCCGAAGCTTTGTAATGATAAAATATACTCACTAGAATATGTGGTAAAAATTTCATAAAGTTTCGTTATCGTATGAGAAAGTTATGATCAAAACCGTGCACGAAGGGTTAAATGCGTTAACGTTGAATTTCGTGACTTTTCGGGTAAGCACAAAGCTAACCAAGGACTTTACCATGTTTGTAAATGTCCCAAGGTCCTTAAAAATCAGATTTGAGGGTCTAATGAGCAAGATAAATAGCCAAAACCACGTATCTAAGGACCAAGGACTGAAATGCAAAACAAAGGAAACTTGTAACCTGATGCGCCACTTGTACGCGCCCCGCGAGGGGTCTCTCGCGGGCCGCCTACAAGTCACCAGCGAACAAAACAGCGCAGGTGCAAGTTGCAGGTCTGTTTTCGAGTTGTAACCAGCTGTATCCGATCCCAGAGCCTCACCAATGGATTTACATGCATCTAGGGGCACTTGGACTCATCTTATATCATCCCTAGACTCATGTGGCAGCATCAAATGAGATCAAACTAGTTATAAAAGATCATTGAAGTTGCAAACATCCAACACTTGCATTTACAACTTTGCAAAAGATCATCTTTGGAGCTCTCTGGACATCAAGCCAACTTTCTAGTGATCTCTAAGCATAATTAGGACTCTTGTAAGTATTCATAACCCTTCCAAATTCGTTCTAGCTTAGTTAATTAACCGAAAGTCAAACTGTCGTAAATTAAGTTTGACTTCGTGATTAAATGAAATTGGCTCTGTCATTTCTCGAATTGAAAGTACCTAAAAGTTGGTATTTATGTGGGTAACAAACCCTTAAAAGGGTATTTTCAGATTCCCACTCTAACTATGCTAATTGTCGAGTCAAAGCATACTTTAAAAAGTCAACAGAATGATTATTTGCAAGTTTAAGCATAATTAGCAATGTAGGGTACATGCAACCTGTTTGATCATTAAAATAACTTGGTAATTAATGTAAGAACATGTCTCAACATGTTCATCTCGACAATTTTCAGTTTAAACCCGAATCCGAACCGAAAGTCGCATTTTTTGACTTTTGCTTTGACTATCAGTTCTGATCCGTTCATGCATGTTTGAGATCTGCCTTAGAGCTTATTTTGGACCAAGTTTCATATAAGTTTAACTCTCTGAGATTTTACAACTTGGTTCAATATTTATCCGATTCATATGCATGTTTCCGAATTATGCTTAAAAGTTGACTATTATGCCCTTTTGACTATAAAATGTGATTTTTGGAAAAGTGAAAGAGTAGAAACATTTGTTACTGATTTATAAACTTGCACCTAAAATTTGATATTAGTTTAAGGTCTAGATTAAGAGTTATGCTCATTATCGTAATTTGAGAGCTTTATGTTAATTAAATGGCGTAATTAGCGTATAGCCTATTTAAACCCACTTTTTAATATCAAACTTTTTACCCACTGATATTATATAATATTTTGGGATTTTTAAAGATTTTTATTTAATTTTTGGCTGAGCATAACATAGGTCTCTAGGTTTGATTCGGTTATGACGGTTTTGCCCTTTTAAGCCATAAAATGAGTTTTACAAATCCTTTTGACCCCAAACCTTTTTCTACTGATTTTATTTGTTAAATAAAATATTTTGAGCCTTCTGGAATTATAAAAATATCAGCTTTCTTTTAAAAACCCGGAAATGGCTCCAAATCGCCTTTTTAAGCGTTTTTAACGCATAGTATGTGCTAAAACCATATTAAACATATAAGATTGATACCTACTGATATTTTTAGTATATTTTTATATAATAACAGTAAGTACAAGTTTTTGAACTCAGGTTTCCAGTTTTGACCTTTTTAGCCCTTGTGAAATTACCAAAATACCCCTAAGGTGCATAGTTTGGTTTTAAATGATAAGTTTCACATATGGGTCATACCCTACTGTTATAACATGTTAAATTAAGTGTATTTACTGTATAAATCAGACCTGTAACTTAGATTTACAAATAAACTCTTTTATAATCTTTTAAATGACCAAAATGCCCTTATGAGGCTTAATTTGAGTTTATATCCGTTTTGGGCATAATAGTAGATCTCTTACTGATATTATAACATAATTAAGGCATATTAAATCAGGTAACTTGCATATGACTCTTATGGTTACCCGTAACGTCCTTTTCGCGTCCGGTTCGGTTTATGTAACTAGTTTGCATAAATTGACCGAAACGGGTCAAACATTATCATTTTTGTCTCAAAATCCAGAATGTATTTAGTATACCCATATTATACAAGTCTTCAAACTTTTCGGGTCTAAATCACATTCTATCCGGTCTTCGCTTAATCGTGCGTTTGAACCGTATCGTCCTTAAAACTAACCGGTCTAAGCTTAGGGTTAAATAAAGACCCGTTAGAAATCTAATAGGTTATTATAAACCTTTGTTCCAGAGTAGAAGAACCAGTAAAAGCTACCTTCACTTGCTAGTTGTGATTTATACTTACCAAGGTAAATACTTTTAACTTATTTTCCTTATACGGGCTTGGGTTACGGTATATAGAATACCGCTTGATCGAGCATCAAATCTTACATCTTTGGGTGGTTAATTGAATAATTTGATCGGCTCGTTTAAACAGTCTTGTTCACTTAAAGCCTTTGGGGGGGTTAATGACCATGTCCCGGATATCCTTGGCATCATCCTACGAGATGGCCACGACCTAAGCACGGGGTGTAGGCGTACACCTGTCAGTGTATAACTCTATAATGTGGTGTGTCTATTGATCTTTAACCCGGACAAGATCCGGGCTACTGAACGCACAAGTAACATGTAATTCGTTCACAAGATTATATTACATAATTATCCCAAGTTATAAAAATGTTTTGTGCCACGTGCATTCAAATCAATTTTCAACCCTTTTCAAAATGAGTCAGTTAAATTGTATTTACCAGTGTAAACTGACGTATTTTTCCCAAAAGGTTAAGTGCAGGTACTACTCGTACTAGGCTGGCTGTCTTCTAGAGCGTCCACAATAAGTCTCGCAAGCTTGGATGACAATAAACTGTTGAACAGCGTCTTATTTTATTTTGATCCACCTGTGGATCCGTTTCAACTATTGTGATATTTAATATTACACTTTACTAAAGTTGAAATGAATCTATATTTGCTTCCGCTGTGCATTTATATATTGTGTTGTTTGTCTATGATGATACCAACTACGTCACGATACTCCCCACCGGTGACACGTGGAAAATAGGGGTGTGACAGGTTGGTATCAGAGCCAACTCTGAGTGAATTAAACACTAGCCTTTTGTGTTTAATCTCAGTTACACAATTGCACAATCCTCGATTCTCGAGTCTAGACAAAGAACTTAGGAAATTTCCAAATTTTTGTTTTATTTCTAACTTTGTCTTATATATATTTTTGTTGTATCACTTGTTGTTTTTGACAGGTTCACAAAAATGCCGCCACGTATGAGAGGAAGAGGAAGGGGACAAGGAGCACATGTAGCCCCGAACGACCATGAAGCCGGACCTTCACACCGGCGAACACCTTCAGACCCCCATAACACAGATGCTCAAGATCTTTGGAGGTCTTTCATTGAGCCAGCTAGGTGCTCGGTTTCACTGAGTACCTCACCTTCCATCCCACACTCCTTCGGGCCTCATTCAGAAAATGAGCCCCACAACTCTCACCAGTCCTATATCCCTCTCCAAGAACGCCAATCACCCTTTGACCACCCATCGCCTGTCTTCCAAGGCCAATTTAACCCTGCTGACTACCTTGGAGTGCCAATGGGTTTTAATCCACTTGGACCCGAAGACCACTTTTCTGGTGGCAACCCGATGGATATCGACGAGGACACCGATCCTTCAATGCCACCATCCGGAACTCCGAACCACCCCATCGAGATTTCTGATGGGTCACCATTTGTGGGATCACCATACAATGGTCCCGATAGCTTTGAGAAGAAATTCAAGCAGTACGACTGGGTATTTACTCCCAGTTACCATAACTCTCCCCTGCACCAGTCATACCATAGCTCTCCCCTGCACCAGCCACACCACTCTCCCCTTCACCAGCCGCAACACAGCTCTCCCCTGCACCACCAGCAATAGCCACAGCAGCAGCAGAATCCTTCTGAGGATTCCCGACTTGTAGCGGTCACTCCGCCGGCAGCCCCACCTCAGCTTCAGCCTCCCTCGCCCCTGAGGCGAAGGAGAACTACCTTGCGGATATCCGCGCGAGGGGGAGTGCGCATCAGCACCCCTCCACATTCAAGTGGCAGCCGGTATTCGCCACTTCACGAAGAACCGGAGATGGGAGAATCTTCACACCCTGTCTCGGAAGTGAACTCGGCGCCAGTCGTGCCACAGCCACCATTGGGTTTTGGAGACCCAATACCAGCTTACACTGGTGCAGCAGCATACAACCCCTTCGAGCAGCCGATCCACACGAATTACAACTTTACAGAGGATCCCTACTGGATAGCAGCAAACTCCAACACTCTCCATCAGGAAGGTCCCTACGGAGGTCCCTGGGCTACGGGACACTCGACCTATGGATACCCACCATATGGGTATCAACAGCTGCCTCCTCGACCTCCGCAATATCAGCAACCACCGCAGACACCGGTGATGTCACCGCCTCAAATTCAGGAAATCCTTCAAGGGATAAATGAGGTGCGTCAGGACTTTCGGCATGAGCTGCGGCAAGAACGAACGCATAACCGGGGGATGTTGAAGAAGATGGTGGATTTGATCAAGGGTAAAAGCAAGAAGGATCACTAAAATCCTTTGTTTGTTTATTTATTTTAGTTGTAATCATGTCCCTGCGAGGACATTTATTTCCGTACTCTGCCCCTGCGTGGGCATATTTCATTTCTGTTCTGCCCCTGCGTGGGCATGTTTTTCTATTTAACCCCTGCGTGGGATTGTTTGTTAGTTTGGCCCCTGCGTGGGCATGTTATTTGTGTAAAAGTCCCGTTTAGGGCAAAACTCGTACTAGTTAAATTTTATTTGGAATGGTTAATTTAAGTTTTTCATTTTAAATTATGTGCATAAACAAGTATATGAATAAATGAAAAATAACTTTTATTGTTTTGATTTACCATTTTAATGAAATAATAAGAATCTTAAAAAGGTAAAACCTAGCTTGAATGTCCTATTGAAGACCTGGCCAATATGGTAGAACCTGTTTAAAAAGATTCAAATCTCTGTTAACATCTGTAAACATGTTAACATTCTTGACTAATGTGATCCGCAAAATCACACATGTCACCCTTTTTAATAAATTATCCAATTTATATTTTTATATCTATTTGATTGTGACATAATGCCTACGGGTTATAACGAATGTCATATAAAACAAAAGGCAGCCGTAGTTTATAGACTCCCTGCCAAGAAAAGGATTGATTTTATTTTATTCAAACTTTAATCCTACAAAGTCTAAATTTATAATTTAGAAATTTGTCTACGTGACTAGGCCTGTTGTGCCAATATTTTGTTTCATTCTTGGATAAAATTTCTAATAAAAAGTCCTGAATGAAATTACTTAATAAATTAACTAATATGGCTTTTATTTACCATAGTTAATAAATCGTCAAGAACGATAATACTGTTTAGGCTTCTAAATAGACCTTGTCCTTATTTTTATGTAGCACTTAAAACTACATGGCTAAGTCTGAAGAAATAAACAGTCATCCGGTAGAAAACCCTGAAAATACTAAAATACTAGTAACGGGTGCGGAGCTACAAGCATTAGTAGAAAATGCTGTTACCAGAGCCATTGAAAGGCAATATAGTGAATCAAACGGGGCCCGAAGTAGGACCCGATCCGCACCACATTCTAAACCCAAGGTTCACTCGGAAGCTCATAGCAAACCACCCTCTAAGAAAGATGTACCTAAGAAAGATGAGCTCAAGAAGGATGATGATCGACATTCATCTAACCAAAACAGTGTCCCGTCAAGGAAGGTCGAGCATAAACAGGAACCGCGTGGTAAGTCCTGTACATACAAATACTTCGTCTCATGTAAACCCCATGACTTTACTGGGGAGAAGGGAGCGATTGACTGCATGACCTGGTTGGACGAAATGGATACGGTTGTGGACATCAGCGGTTGTGCTGAAAGGGATGTAGTGAAATATGTATCCCAATCGTTCAAAGGAGAAGCACTAGCGTGGTGGAAGTCTCTCATACAAGCTGCTGGAAAGATCCCACTCTACAACTTGTCATGGGATCAGTTTGTTGCTCTTATAAAAGATAATTACTGCCCGTAGCACGAAGTTGAAAGAATCGAATCTGATTTCTTGTCGTTGGTGATGAAGAATTTAGATTGCCAGGCATACCTCACCAATTTCAATACCCTATCTAGGTTGGTTTCGTACTTGGTAACCCCAGAACCTAAGAGAATTGCCCGCTTCATCGGGGGTTTAGCCCCTGAAATTAAAGCAAGTGTTAAGGCATCAAGGCCTGCAACCTTCAGATCAGCAGCTGATCTATCTCTATCTCTTACCTTGGACGTAGTCAGGTTGAGAGCACTCAGGAATTCAGAAGAGAACAAAAGGAAGCGTGAGGACGATACCTCACGAAGATCAGGTAAGAAACACCGAGGAAATGACGACCACAAGAAAGGGTCGGGATCTAAGAAGGATGGGCAACAATCGGGGGATAAGCCCAAATGTAAAACTTGCAAGAAGAACTATTTTGGGAAGTGTCAATTTGAGTCGAAATCCCAGTCTCACACAAGAACCTGTGGAATTTGCAAATCTACGGATCATAAGACTTTGGAGTGTAAGAAGCTGAAGGATGCAACATGTTACGGTTGCAACGAAAAAGGGCACATTAAGTCTAATTGCCCAAAGAACACCAAGAAAACCGAAGATGGGAAAAAGACCAACGCAAGGGTCTTCAAGATGGACGCTAAGGAAGCAGTTCAAGATGACAACGTGATTACAGGTACTTTCCTCGTAAATGATGTTTTTGCTAGAGTATTGTTTGATTCTGGAGCAGATAAGTCTTTTGTGGATAATAAGTTTTGTGAGTTGTTAAAATTACCTGTAAAAGCCTTAAGTGTGAAGTATGAGGTGGAATTAGCTGATGGAACCATAGAAACCGCCTCGACTGTTTTAGATGGATGTGTTATATCCATTAGGAATCACTATTTTCCTTTGTCCTTACTTCCCTTTAAGCTAGCCGGTTTTGACATAGTGATAGGTATGGATTGGTTATCACGTAACCAAGCTCAGATTGTGTGCAACAGAAAGCAAGTGGTAGTCAAAACTCCGTCTGGGGAGTCACTTACCATTCAAGGGGATACTCAGCATGGACTGCCTGAGCAAGTGTCCATGCTCAAGGCATCCAGATGTCTGCAGAAGGGTTGTGTCATTTATATGGCACAAGTTACTATTGATGAGCCAAAACCCAAGATTGAAGACATCCCTGTCATTTCAGAATACCCTGAAGTTTTTCCCGAAGAACTACCTGGTTTACCACCAGATAGGCAAGTAGAATTCCGAATTGACATCATTCCTGGTGCAGCACCTGTTGCTAGAGCACCTTATAGGTTAGCACCAACGGAAATGAAGGAGTTAAGGACGCAGTTAGATGATCTGCTAAGCAAAGGTTTCATTAGACCTAGTTCGTCCCCTTGGGGAGCGCCGATCTTGTTTGTCAAGAAGAAGGATGGGTCGATGCGTCTATGCATCGATTACCATGAGCTTAATAAAGTCACTATTAAGAATAGGTATCCTTTGCCCAGGATCGACGATCTGTTCGATCAGTTGCAAGGGGCAAGCTACTTTTCAAAGATCGACTTGAGGTCAGGCTATCATCAGTTGAAGGTCAAGGATGAAGATGTACACAAGACAGCGTTTAGGACTCGTTATGGTCATTACGAGTTCCTAGTGATGCCTTTCGGGCTCACTAATGCACCAGCCGCATTCATGGATCTCATGAATCGCGTCTGCAAGCCTTATCTGGATAAATTCGTTATCTTCTTTATTGACGACATCCTTATTTACTCGAAGAATCAAGTTGACCACGAGAAACACCTTCGTTGTATTCTCAAACTTCTACATCATGAGAAACCCTATGCCAAATTTTCGAAGTGCGAATTTTGGCTTCGAGAAGTCCAATTCCTTGGACATGTGGTAAGTGAGCGTGGTATCCAAGTGGATCCCGCTAAGGTAGAAGCAGTTATGAATTGGCAAGAGCCAAACACGCCTACTGAGATTCGCAGTTTTCTGGGTTTAGCAGGATACTATAGGTGATTTATCGAAAACTTCTCAAGGATTGCTGCGCCCCTAACTTCGTTGACACGTAAGAAGGTTAAGTTTGATTGGGGCCCTAAGCAGTAGGAATCCTTTGACATTCTGAAGAAAAAGTTGAGCAATGCACCAGTGTTAACATTGCCCGATGGTATAGAAGAGTTTGTGGTGTATTGTGATGCGTCACACACTGGTATGGGTTGTGTACTCATGCAGAAAGGCAAGGTTATTGCCTACGCTTCATGACAGCTAAAGGTGCACGAGAAGAACTACACCACCCACGACTGGGAGCTGGGTGCCGTTGTATTTGCATTAAAGCTATGGAGGCATTACTTATATGGAACCAAGTGTGTGATCTATTCAGATCACAAGAGCCTTCAACACTTGTTCAATCAGAAAGACTTGAACATGAGGCAAAGACGATGGATGGAAACTCTAAATGATTATGATTGTGAGATAAAGTACCATCCAGGCAAGGCAAATGTAGTTGCTGACGCCTTAAGTAGGAAGGAAAGAGTAAAGCCGATAAGAATCAATGCCAAGCGCATTGAAATCAAGAATGGTTTGAACGAAAGGATATTAGCTGCACAGAAGGAAGCTGTGTTGGAAGCTAACTATCCTGAAGAAAAGTTAGGAGTAACTGAGGAGCAGTTATCCTATGACAAGGACGGAATGCTAAGACTGAATGGACGAATATGGGTTCCAGTTTTTGGAGGACTTCGGGATGTTATCCTCCAGGAAGCCCACAGTTCCAAATATTCTGTTCATCCTGGAGCTGATAAGATGTACCAGGATCTAAAGGCAAACTACTTGTGGATTGGTTTGAAAAAGTCTGTAGCTGCCTATGTAGCTAAATGTTTGACTTGTGCGCAAGTCAAAGCTGAGCATCAGAAGCCGTCAGGTTTGCTGCAACAACCTAAAATTCCCACATGGAAGTGGGAGACGGTGACGATGGATTTCATCACCAAATTGCCAAAGACGAGAAAGGGAAACGATACTATATGGGTCATAGTAGATAGGCTGACCAAGTCAGCATATTTTCTTCCCATTAAGGAAACATACAGCTCTGACATGTTAGCTCAATTATACGTAGATAAGATCGTAGCTCTACATGGTGTACCATTGTCAATTATCTCTGACCGAGATACGAGATACACCTCTCATTTTTGGAAAAGTTTCCAACAGTCTTTGGGCACGCGCCTAAACTTCAGTACGGCTTACCATCCACAGACAGACGGACAGAGTGAGCGTACCATCCAAACGCTGGAAGACATGCTTCGAGCATGTGTGATTGATTTAGGTGGCAGTTGGGATAATCACCTACCACTGGTCGAGTTCTCCTATAATAATAGCTACCATACTAGTATTAAGGCTGCGCCTTTTGAGGCATTATATGGTAGAAAGTGCAGAACACCCATTTGTTGGGCGGAAGTAGGAGAAGTTCAATTATCAGGACCAGATTTGGTCTTTGAAACAACGGACAAGATTGTCCAGATTCGCGATCGCCTGAAAGCTGCCAGGGATAGGCAGAAAAGTTATGCGGATCCAAAGCGTAAGTCTTTTCACTTCGAAGTAGGTGACAAGGTATTGCTTAAAGTATCACCCTGGAAGGGGGTGATGCGATTTGGTAAGAAAGGCAAGCTAAGCCCGAGATACATAGGACCTTTCGAGGTTATCGAACGGGTCGGGTCAGTTGCTTATAAGTTAAACTTGCCTGAAGAGCTTAGTGCTATACACAATGTTTTTCACATCTGTAATCTGAAGAAGTGTTTCGCGGAGGAATCACTGGTCATACCACATACGGATGTACATATAGATGAGAGCTTGAAATTTGTGGAGAAACCATTGTCGATTGAGGATCGACAGGTGAAGAAGCTTCGAAGGAAGCATGTACCTATTGTTAAGGTCAAATGGGATGCCCGTAGAGGTCCCGAATACACATGGGAGGTAGAATCCACGATGAAAGAAAAATACCCTCATTTGTTTTAGTAAATCTCGAGGTCGAGATTTCTTTTAAGGGGGTGAGGATGTAACACCTCGAAAATTTACGTCCAATAATGTACTGACACGTGTCATAGGCTTTGAATATGTGAAAAAGTACTTTAGAGGGACTAAAGTTGACAAACAGTGAAACTATGTGAATATAAGGGTCCAAAGTGTCAACAATGGATAAATAGACTCTAAAATAACCCTACATGGTGTTTATAATCTTAAACGGATAAATCATGGATCATACGAAGCGGAAAATGAAAGAAAGTGAGGAATTACAAACTACAGGGGCTAAATGTGTCAACATGTTGAAAGTATACCTCTGATGACCTTTTGGCAAACCCAAAGCTTTGTAATGATAAAATATACTCACTAGAATATGTGGTAAAAATTTCATAAAGTTTCATTATCGTATGAGAAAGTTATGATCAAAACCGTGCACGAAGGGTTAAATGCGTTAACGTTGAATTTCGTGACTTTTCGGGTAAGCACAAAGCTAACCAAGGACTTTACCATGTTTGTAAATGTCCCAAGGTCCTTAAAAATCAGATTTGAGGGTCTAATGAGCAAGATAAATAGCCAAAACCACGTATCTAAGGACCAAGGACTGAAATGCAAAACAAAGGAAACTTGTAACCTGATGCGCCACTTGTACGCGCCCCGTGAGGGGTCTCTCGCGGCCCGCCTACAAGTCACCAGCGAACAAAACAGCGCAGGTGCCAGTTGCAGGTCTGTTTTCGAGTTGTATCCAGCTGTATCCGATCCCAGAGCCTCACCAATGGATTTACATGCATCTAGGGGCACTTGGACTCATCTTATATCATCCCTAGACTCATGTGGCAGCATCAAATGAGATCAAACTAGTTATAAAAGATCATTGAAGTTGCAAACATCCAACACTTGCATTTACAACTTTGCAAAAGATCATCTCTGGAGCTCTCTGGACATCAAGCCAACTTTCTAGTGATCTCTAAGCATAATTAGGACTCTTGTAAGTATTCATAACCCTTCCAAATTCGTTCTAGCTTAGTTAATTAACCGAAAGTCAAACTGTCGTAAATTAAGTTTGACTTCGTGATTAAATGAAATTGGCTCTGTCATTTCTCGAATTGAAAGTACCTACAAGTTGGTATTTATGTGGGTAACAAACCCTTAAAAGGGTATTTTCAGATTCTCACTCTAACTATGCTAATTGTCGAGTCATAGCATACTTTAAAAAGTCAACAGAATGATTATTTGCAAGTTTAAGCATAATTAGCAATGTCGGGTACATGCAACCTGTTTGATCATTAAAATAACTTGGTAATTAATGTAAGAACATGTCTCAACATGTTCATCTCGACAATTTTCAGTTTAAACCCGAATCGGAACCGAAAGTCGCATATTTTGACTTTTGCTTTGACTATCAGTTCTGATCCGTTCATGCATGTTTGAGATCTGCCTTAGAGCTTATTTTGGACCAAGTTTCATATAAGTTTAACTCTCTGAGATTTTACAACTTGGTTCAATATTTATCCGATTCATATGCATGTTTCCGAATTATGCTTAAAAGTTGACTATTATGCCCTTTTGACTATAAAATGTGATTTTTGGAAAAGTGAAAGAGTAGAAACATTTGTTACTAATTTATAAACTTGCACCTAAAATTTGATATCAGTTTGAGGTTTAGATTAAGAGTTATGCTCATTATCGTAATTTGAGAGCTTTTTGTTAATTAAATGGCGTAATTAGCGTATAGCCTATTTAAACCCACTTTTTAATATCAAACTTTTTACCCACTGATGTTATATAATATTTTGGGATTTTTAAAGATTTTTATTTAATTTTTGGCTGAGCATAACATAGGTCTCTAGGTTTGATTCGGTTATGACGGTTTTGCCCTTTTAAGCCATAAAATGAGTTTTACAAATCCTTTTGACCCCAAACCTTTTTCTACTGATTTTATTTGTTAAATAAAATATTTTGAGCCTTCTGGAATTATAAAAATATCAGCTTTCTTTTAAAAACCCGGAAATGGCTCCAAATCACCTTTTTAAGCGTTTTTAACGCATAGTATGCGCTAAAACCATATTAAACATATAAGATTGATACCTACTGATATTTTTAGTATATTTTTATATAATAACAGTAAGTACAAGTTTTTGAACTCAGGTTTCCAGTTTTGACCTTTTTAGCCCTTGTGAAATTACCAAAATACCCCTAAGGTGCATAGTTTGGTTTTAAATGATAAGTTTCACATATGGGTCATACCCTACTGTTATAACATGTTAAATTAAGTGTATTTACTGTATAAATCAGACCTGTAACTCAGATTTACAAATAAACTCTTTTATAATCTTTTAAATGACCAAAATGCCCTTATGAGGCTTAATTTGAGTTTATATCCGTTTTGGGCATAATAGTAGATATCTTACTGATATTATAACATAATTAAGGCATATTAAATCAGGTAACTTGCATATGACTCTTATGGTTACCCGTAACGTCCTTTTCGCGTCCGGTTCGGTTTATGTAACTAGTTTGCATAAATTGACCGAAACGGGTCAAACATTATCATTTTTGTCTCAAAATCCAGAATGTATTTAGTATACCCATATTATACAAGTCTTAAAACTTGTCGGGTCTAAATCACATTCTATCCGGTCTTCGCTTAATCGTGCGTTTGAACCGTATCGTCCTTAAAACTAACCGGTCTAAGCTTAGGCTTAAATAAAGACCCGTTAGAAATCTAATAGGTTATTATAAATCTTTGTTCCAGAGTAGAAGAACCAGTAAAAGCTACCTTCACTTGCTAGTTGTGATTTATACTTACCAAGGTAAATACTTTTAACTTATTTTCCCTATACGGGCTTGGGTTACGGTATATAGAATACCGCTTGATCGAGCATCAAATCTTACATCTTTGGGTGGTTAATTGAATAATTTGATCGGCTCGTTTAAACAATCTTGTTCACTTAAAGCCTTAGGGGGGGTTAATGACCATGTCCCGGATATCCTTGGTATCATCCTACGAGATGGCCACGACCTGAGCACGGGGTGTAGGCGTACACCTGTCAGTGTATAACTCTATAATGTGGTGTGTCTATTGATCTTTAACCCGGACAAGATCCGGGCTACTGAACGCACAAGTAACATGTAATTCGTTCACAAGATTATATTACATAATTATCCCAAGTTATAAAAATGTTTTGTGCCACGTGCATTCAAATCAATTTTCAACCCTTTTCAAAATAAGTCAGTTAAATTGTATTTACCAGTGTAAACTGACGTATTTTTCCCAAAAGGTTAAGTGCAGGTACTACTCGTACTAGGCTGGCTGTCTTCTAGAGCGTCCACAATAAGTCTCGCAAGCTTGGATGACAATAAACTGTTGAACAACGTCTTATTTTATTTTGATCCGCCTGTGGATCCGTTTCAACTATTGTGATATTTAATATTACACTTTACTAAAGTTGAAATGAATCTATCTTTGCTTTCGCTGTGCATTTATATATTGTGTTGTTTGTCTATGATGATACCAACTACGTCACGATACTCTCCACCGGGCCCACCGGTGACACGTGGAAAATAGGGGTGTGACAGGTACAAAATTTTAAAAACCAAATAAACCATAAAACGAACAGATAAACACCCTAACTCGGGGTATAAAACTCGAACTTAATTAAGGTTGACATTTCAACTTTTTGCAAAGTAATCACATTTAGCTCTCAAGTGACACACATCTCCCACTGGCTTTTTTTATCATCTAAAGTTTCAGTTAAACCATTTATACTATATATTATACATATTTAATCTGTTGGATCTGAGTTTGGTTTTGATTGTATTTTTCGTTTGAATTAGAATGAAGATGGATGAGTTGTGCAGCGGAATTAAGATGGAAACAAACTTTGCATACAATCAAACGAGAGTATTGTTTTGATCAAACATTTTTCACAAAGAACCGAAAGATTGAATTTATTTCAATTACGATTACAATGCAATGTTGAATACAAACTCCCCCTCATCCAGAGCTCAATGTTTGTTCGTGCAGAGAAGACGATTTTGCAAAGAGCTAATAGAATAGTACAGAGCACTGTTCTATTTATAGGCACTAGCAAACCACTGAGCATCTAAGCTGACGTCACCATGAAAGTGACATCTAACCTCCTAACAAACTCTAACCTCTGATCTATACAAACCCTGCTATGCTAAACTACTGATATTACATTTCATAACATAAAGACATAATAAACTACTGCTGCACCCTTCCACTGATGTGAACCCAGCAGTACTTGTCCGGATCGGCAGAGCTTGACTCAAGGCAGTAGATTGAACAGCAGAGCTTTAGTCTTTCATCAGGCCTTTACTTAGATCAGCAGTTTGTAGGTCAGCAGTTTGCATGATCAGTAGATAGGAGGTCAGCAGATGTTGAAACCACTTTCAAGAGGAGAGACATGTATGCAACATCTGCTTATTCTGGATCCACTGCGCTGATCCAGTTTTGGCTTTAATTATCTGTTCCTTTGATAGGGTTCAATCCCAACAATCTCCCCCTGGAACAGATAATGCCAAAACCCTTCATTATTGTAGAACTTTATTGCCTCATCAACAGTTCCCTTATCTGACCTTTAAGTTGTAGCTCAAAGTCTAGGGAATCTGTGTCATCTTCATCCCTGCCAAGTGGAAGATCAAGGAGATCCTGCATATCTTCAAGACTCAGGCCAAGAGCTTGTTCCCTTGTTATTTTCTTCACTTCTCCACCAGACCTGAACATAGTCAATACATGGGTCTGTTTGTTAGTTTCCCACTTTAGTACTTTTGAGCCTGGTGGGTTTCTTGGGAGATTTTTATTGGAAGAGGTGTTTGGAGATGCTGGCCTATTCATGACTGGCTGAGCAGTACTTGCAGATTGTTCCAATTCAGGATCTTCTTTCATCATTAATCTAATGCCCTCTTTTACAAGGTCATTTCCAGCATTTAGATCTTGAACTGTTTCAGCACCTCACTGGTTTTGACTCCTTCTTTTGTAGATGGCAGCACCAGCTGGAGCAGTGGTTCTTTTGACTTGCAGCTTTGGTGGTCTTTTTGAGACATCTGCTTTGGAGTAGTCAGGCTTTTGTGAAACTCTTAGATCTTTCTTTCTAAGTTCCTCCAAACTTTTGTAGGTAGCCCTGACCCTATCTTCTCCCCATTTTGTCACAGAATTCTTTGACCCATATTCAGCTGCTATCAGCTCCTCTTTCATTCTCTTCAACTCTAAGGCCTTGTCAGCTTCAAACTGTTTGAATTTTTCAGGAGGAGTCTGCTTGACCTTATCTTTGATCATTTCTTGAATCCTGGCTGTCTCTTTTTCAAGCTCAGGAATGGTCCAGTTTTTGTACATGTGTTTCTCCCCCTTGTATTTTTTGTAGGTCATGATGTTATCAATGTAGTCTTTTCTCAAGGACTCATCTGCCCTTTCTGAGATTTGCTGACATACATTTTTGGCAAATTGCTCCATAGATCTGACCTGTGTGAGTAGAAACTGATAGTTTTGCTGAAATTCTCTATCAGATTTCCCTTGTTTATTTTTTATTGAGATATCCTCTGCTTGCTTGGCCTTGATTTTCAAATATTCTTCAATGTTGTTTGGCCTGGGATATCCTTCAACTGATGGCAAACTCCTTTTAGCAGGGTCATCCTCATAGTAGAAGGATTTGATTTCTTCCCTAACTGCTATGAGTTCCAAAGGAAATGAGACACCAGCAGGAGGCAATGGCTTTAGAATTTGAGCTGAAGAGAAAGGCATGGGTTTTGAAATTGTGACAAGTGACAGAGATTTTGAAGATTTTGGTGGTGGAGATGTGTCATCATCTTTTAGAATTAGCCTTCTCCTTTTTGCTTGAGGAGAGACTGATGATTATTTGGGTGGAACAGTGGTGGTAGTTTGAGTGGCAGTGGTTGACTAACAGCTGTTGAAACAACTGGTGCTTCAACCACTGTTGTCATTACAGCAGATGTTGTAACATCTGCTGTCTTCTGCTTTTTGGCAGGAGACAATGGTGGTGATGTAGCTTTTGGTGGTAATGGTGGTGGTGGTAAAGCAGTGGTTGTGGTGTGTGTTGAAATGATAACAGATGTTGAAACCTCTGAAGTACCAGCAGTAGTTGATACAGCAGGAGTTACAACAGCTGTTTGGATGGAGGTTTGATGTCGGAGGCTTTTAGATGGTGGTTTAGAAGTATGCTTTGTGAGTCTGGATGGTGTGGACTTGGGTTCCCTCACTTTTCTAGTGGGATTTCTTTTTAGCTCAGGATTTTGAACATCCTTTAGCCCAGAACAACCCTGCGCATTCAGCTCCATGTAAGCTCTTTTCTCCTTATTCCACCTTGACATATCCTTTGCCGCTCTGTCCCTTTTTACACTTGCTATAGCTTCATCAAGTGCATTTTGGGTAACATCAACCTTTTTGCTACCATCTGGCAAAGGTATCTGCTTGGTCATATTTTCCATTTCTGGTTCGATGTAAAGACCATCATCTACTCCCTTCTTCTTCCATTCTTTAATTTTCTCCCCCTTTTTGGCATTATCTGGGGGTAATTGATCAATGAAGAGAACAGTTGGAGGAGCAATGCCAGTGGTTTTCAATATGTGGGCCTTGAGTGCCTTGATGTCTGCTTGTGTGTTCTTGAACCTAGACTCCATTACATTTCTCAGCTCTTGTACATGTATTTCATGTTGCTGATCAGCAATTTGTTTTTGTTGTTGGAGAAAAGTTTGAAAGAGATTCCAGAGCTCATTTGCAGCAGGTGCTTGTGGTGGAGCAGGTGCTTGAGGTGGAACAACATTGGATTGTATCTTTTATACTTTCAACAACTGTTGTAGCATGTCTTTGATATCTGCAACAGCTGTATCCAGTTTGTCAACTCGTTCCGTCAAATCCATATATTTTAAACCATCACCCAATTTAATGGGATCATCTTAT
Organism: Helianthus tuberosus; assembly: GCA_030545235.1. Taxonomy (NCBI): domain Eukaryota; kingdom Viridiplantae; phylum Streptophyta; class Magnoliopsida; order Asterales; family Asteraceae; genus Helianthus; species Helianthus tuberosus. The sequence continues at coordinate 8,220 of JARYGA010027899.1, read as the reverse complement.
TTCCCACTAACAGTGGTTTTATCAGTGGTTGAGGTAGGGAGTGTACTCCAAACATTAACCACTGATGCCCCTTTTTCTTGTTACTGGGGTCTTCTTCCTTCAACAGTTGACAACCTTTTGATGTTGCCAGTGGTTAAAACAAATCCATTGGTGGTTGGCAGAGGTGCTATGGAAGGAATTGCCTCCAAGGAAGTCTTATTGATGTAATCACTGTCCAAATGTAAACCAATGGGTTCAACATTTGTAGTGGCTGCTTCACTTGGATTACCACCAAGAGTTACTTGTAACTCAAGGGGTGTAACCTCCTCAGGTTGTGTTGGTGGGTTAGCAAAGAATGATACATCAGACCCAGTCATTTGTTGAGGCATATTATCATTGATAGGTGATTGAGAAGGACTGGTTTGTGCTTGCTTCAAATCAATTGCTTCCAACAAAAGTCTAGTTGGTGGAGGAATTGTGAATGTGAGGTTTGGGGTTAGAAGAGAATTTGCCCCGGGCATTGGGCTGTGGATGATGGAAACGAGTGATTCCAGAGCATCATATTGTGGTGTCCCAATGTGTACAACATGTTCTTTTTGAGAAGAAGCAGGAGGAGTTTCGATTATGGGTTGAGATATTTGTACCAACTGCTGTGAGGAAGAAGCAGCAGTGGTTTCTTGTGACTTTTGTTTTGTCACAGGCAGTTGCTCTTGTATCTCATCCTCCAGAGTTGCATTTTTGATAGGTTTGGGGGGTTTTTGAGTTTTTCTTTTTGTTGGCTTTTTGGTGATTGTAGGTGTGGGTTTCAAAGCAGTTGTGTTGCTACTTTGATCACCTTGAGCAGTGGGCTAAGCAGCAGATACCTGAGGAGCAGTGGTAGCTGCTAAATTCTGCTCAGGCACCTCTGCTTGTGTTTTGCAAGGTGTTGACATTCTTGTAAAAGTTTCAGCAGTTAAGCTGTGCATTTGTAAAGAGTCACCTTGATTTATTACAGCAATATCATCCTTACTGAATTTCTTTTCAAAATAATAGCTTAAAAACCTGGGAAACAGTAAGAATGATTTTGTTTCAACATTTTTAACCAGATCATTAAAGATTTCCCGAGAATAATTAAAATTTTCTTCTTGAAGATTAGCATATCCCAGATTTTGAATCTTTAATGGTATTTCTTTAAAAGCAGTGGTTTTGTTTGAAACACACATCAGGAGGGTATGAAATAGAAATCTTGTTGCAGAAGGGAAGTAACCTTTTTGTAAGGTGTCCTTTTTTATTTCTGCATTATACCCTCTTTCCAGAAAATCATTTTTTAACTCATTTTTGGGAAAAGAAATTGTACCTTCCTGATCATCGAGTTGAAAGACCACTGAAATTGATTGTGGTGTAATCTTGACGGCTTTACCCTTTAGAGAAGAGTTGATGGCTATTACAGTGTCTCCTTGTTTTTCTAGGGTTGCATTCTTCCAAAATTCTCTTTGGGTTGTCAAGTAAATTGGTGCATCTACTGTTAACAAAGTTTTGTACTTTGATGCAGATATGGTAGCAATGATGGAATCGAAAGCGTCTGTAGTGCCGGGTTTTGTGAGGAGACCCAGAAGATTGTGAGATGGTTTGTGTGGAATTTCAGTGGGTTTTGCCTTTTGAGAGGCTTGTTTGGATGTTGATTTGGAAGTGGGTTTTGCAGATGACTTCGATTTTATCATTTTGGAGACGATGATCGAAGAAAGTTGTGAAGGAATTTGAAGAAAAACTGCTTTGAGAAGAGAATTTTTGAGAATTCAATTCGACAGTAAAACCCTGTTTTAGTGTGAAGTGGGGGTTTTATAGAGAAAAAGTGAATGCTGATGTGGCAGCGGTTACAAAAGGTCTGACCACAATGTACTGCCCACATGCCAACCCCTGGTGAAATGAAGGACAATACTTTTATGAACGATACTGATGAAGGCAGTGGTTTCAACGGTAACAAATGGAAGCAGTGGATGATTTTCACTATCAGTAGATAGCATATCAGTGGATAAGACACTGCTTTTGAACAACAGAGTTTATCAAGGAGAGAGAACAGGGGATGGCTTTCAGCAGTGGACAGACTTTGAAGTAGAGCAGACTTTTGAACAAGCAGTGGTTATGGCAGACTTTTAAGGATTTTAATGAAAACTTCATTTTTAGCTATTTTTAAGGATGGATTTTTGATTTTCTGAAAACATTTTAATGCTTTTATTCATAGAAAAACAAGATGTTGCTTATTATTCCATGTTTAGCATGCCAATCCTAGAGACCAGACTTTCAAAAGTGGCAGTATCTAATGCTTTTGTGAGCACATCTGCCAGCTGGTCTTTAGTTGGAACATGATGCAGAGAAATCAAACATTTTTCATAGCAATCCCTCACAAAGTGATGTCTGATGTCGATGTGTTTGGTGGTTGAATGGGAAACTGGATTTTTGATGATATTTTCTGCTGCCTGGCTATCCAACATGAGTGGTGTCTTTAAGGCAGTGATACCAAAATCCAGCAACTGATTTTGAAGCCACAGGAGTTGGGCTGTACAGCTTGCAGCAGCAATGTATTCAGCTTCAGCAGTGGATGTTGAAACAGCTGCTTGCTTTTTGCTTTGCCAAGAAACCAAGCAATCGCCTAGAAACTGGCACCCTCCTAAAGTGGACTTCCTTGTGGTGTGACATCCAGCAAAGTCACTGTCTGAAAAACCTGAAAGCTTGATATTCCCATTAGCTGGATACCAGATACCAAGTATGGGAGCACCTTTTATGTATCTGAAGATCCTTTTTACAGCAATGAGGTTTGATTTTCTGGGAGCTGATTGACTTCTTACACAGACACATGTTGCAAACATGATGTCTGGTCTAGATGCAGTTAGGTACAGTAAAGACCCAATCATGCTTCTATAAAGTGTTTGGTAAATCAGCTCATCCTTTTCATCAGACATGACAAGCTTATTTGTTGCCATGGGTGTGCTGCATGGTTTACAATCATTCATATCAAATTTATTCAAAAGTTCTTTAACATATTTGCTTTGATGAATGAAAGTTCCATTTTGCATTTGCTGAACTTGGAGACCAAGAAAGCATTGCAGCTCACCCATTGCACTCATTTCAAACTCAGCTGTCATGAGTTCCCTAAACTCTTCACACATTTTGGTACATGTGCTTCCAAAAATAATGTCATCCACATAAATTTGGACAATCATTAAATCCTTCCCTCTCCATTTTAGAAACAGTGTTTTATCAATGGTACCTCTTTTGAAACCATTTGAGAGTAGAAAGGTGGAAAGAGTTTCATACCAGGCCCTAGGTGCTTGTTTCAAGCCATACAAGGCTTTGTTTAGCCTATAGACATGATCTGGATAAAATGGATCCTCAAAACCTGGAGGTTGACACACATACACCTCTTCTTGAATTATACCATAGAGGAAAGCACTTTTGATATCCATTTGGAACACCTTCATGTTGTGGTTGACAGCAAAGGCCAGGAACAGTCTTATAGCTTCCAAACTTGCTACTGGGGCAAATGTTTCATCATAATCAATCCCCTCTTCCTGTCTGTAACCTTGAACCACAAGCCTGGCTTTATTTTTGACAACAATGCCCCTTTCATTAGTTTTGTTTTTAAAGACCCACTTTGTGCCGATGGGGCTGACATCTTTTGGCAGTGGTACAAGCTCCTATACTTGTTGTCTTTTAAACTGTTGGAGCTCCTCTTGCATGGCTTCTACCCAGCTGTTGTCTTTCAGTGCCTCTTGGTACTTGACTGGCTGATGGAGTGATAGAAAACCAGCAAAAAGACAAATGTTTTGGGTTTGGCTTCTTTTGAGCACCCCTTCATTGATGTTGCCAATGATTTGATCAGGTGGATGAGATCTCAAGTAGATTAAATCTCCTTGGTATGGAATGATGGCATTTGTTGGTGAAGGCTGCAAATATGTATCATCTGAGCTAACCACTGCTGGTGACTTTGATGACCCAGCAGTGGCTTCAAAAGGTGGTGGAATAGGAGGTAATGATGTGGACACATGCTGACTTTTATCCACTGTTTGGGGACTTTTGTCAGCAGTGTTTGTTGATGTGGAAGCAGTGGTTGATGGGTTACTTTGGTCAACAACTGTTGAGGTAGCAGTGGTTGAGCTTTGACAGCTGTTTTGAACATCTGCTGCTCTTCCCATTTTGGCAGACTTTTGTTGAGGAATGATGATCTCATACCCATAGTCTGATGATGAATCCTCTGATGGACCTGCACTGTTAGTCTTGACAGCAGTATTTTCAAAAGTGAATTTATCAAGATCAAACAGATCTGCGGGATTTGCTGGGATTTTCATTGATGAAAGTTCATTGAACTTTACATTCAAGGTCTCCTCCACTGCCTTGGTCCGTGTATTAAACACTTTGTGGGCCTTGGCAGTGGTTGAGTATCCCAGATGATAACCACAATCAATTTTGGCTGCAAATTTTGAAATGGAATCTTTTAAGTTCAAAATAAAGCATGGGCAGCCAAATACCTTGAAGTATGAGATCAGTGGTTTGATTTTTATACAGAATTTCATAGGCAGTCTTTTTGTGCCTGGGGTTTATTAAAACTCTGTTTTGGACATAGCAAGCAGTGTTTACTGCCTCTGCCCAAAAAGTTAATGGCAAACCTGAATCAGCAAGCATGGTTTTGGCAGCCTCAATCAAAATTCTGTTCTTTCTTTCAACTACCCCATTTTGTTCTGGTGTTCTAGGGATGCTGTACTGCCTTACAATCCCTTTCTTCACACAGAAGGCATCCAACTCCTTATTTTTGAATTCTGTGCCATTGTCACTCCTGAAGACTTTTACTGGAAGGTCAAATTGCTTTTCAACCTGAATCACAAAGTCTTGCAAAATGCCTGCAGTCTCATCTTTTGAGTGTAAAAAGAAAGTCCATGTAAACCTAGAAAAGTCATCAATAATAACTAAACAATATCTCTTTTTTTGAGACTCATGACTTGAACTGGGCCAAACAAATCCATGTGCAGCATTTGCAAACACTGGGTTGTTTTGGACTCTTCAATGGACTTAAAAGAGCTTTTATGTTGTTTTCCTTTTAAACAGGAAACACAATGCTCAGGACATGAAAACAATTTTTGTGGTAGGCCTCTTACCAAACCATTTTTTGAAATTTCAGTGATTGTCTTAAGATTTGTGTGCCCCAGTCTTCTGTGCCAAAGTTCTGTCTCTTTGTTAGAGGCAGCTGAGAACAGAAAAGCATCAGCTCTGGGACACTCTTTTGACATATCAACAACATAAACATTGCCACTTCTTTGAGCAACAAGTTTTGTTTGACCAGTTTTTATTATTGCTTCAATCTTTTTGACCATTTCTGGTCCAACAATCCTACAACACTCCTTTGTGAAGAATGACCCATACCCCTTGTCACTCATTTGTGAAACACTCAGGAGGTTGAATTTCAGACTGTCTATCAGATTGACGTTTTCAAATTTTACACTGCCAGACTGTACTGTACCAGACCCCAGAACTTTCCCTTTACTGTTATTCCCAAAGGATATATCACCCCCTCCATGAATTTTGAAATCTTTGAGTAGGGCTTTACATCCAGTCATGTGCCTGGAGCCTCCACTATCAACATACCAGAGGCTATCTAAGCAGGCAGAAGCTCCCTTGGCAGCAGCCATCATGGCACAATCACATTGATGATTTTCTTCATCATCAGCTCTTACTTCTTTCTCACCTGCTTTCTTCTCTTCCTCTTCTTCTTTGTCCTCTTTGGACCAGGGGTCTGTCAGTGGTTCAATCAGGGTTTCTGAATTTTCTCCCAGCAGCAGTTCACCAGCAACTGCATTAACAACTGCTTCAGTCACCTCATCCACTCTTTCAGCACTTAGCTGTTCACCTTCAGTTTCTACCCCCTCTGGTATTGACTCTAATGCCATCAAACAAAATTCATCATTAGAAGGTTCATTAAAAGCATAGAGTGCAAAATTTTCATCACCAAGCTCATCAGGCATGCTGCTCCAGTCAACAAAGCCTTGAGTGAAAAAGCTTTGCTGATCTGGGTGTACCACTGGTGGAGCAGCTGTTTGAGGTGCAACAGGTTGCACTTGTGCCTGGGGGACAGGTGTTTGAACATACTGAATTTGTGGAACAGTGGTTTGGACATAATGCACAGGCACAGGGGTTGCAGCATAGTGAGCAGTGTTAACATGGGCTGCAGGGGTATATTGGGTATAGTGAACAGTGCTTTGATTTTGTGGTCTAGGGTTTGAGCTGGGATGAGTAATTATAGGACCAGTAGTTTGACTCCTGCATTCCTTAGAAAAATGACCTAGCCTATTGCACTTGTAACACTTGATTTTAGATTTATCCAACCCAACCTTTAAATTCCCATGTAACCCTGGGAATTTTCTCCCTGTTCTTTTGTAGAATTTGCTTGTTCTTACACTAAGCAAAGCCAATTGATGCAAAATGTCCATCTCTTCTAAGTCAGTGGGATCAAAGTGTTGCAAATCATTGAGTTCAAAGCACAAGTTATCTGACATCTGGTTTTCACAATTTGCAGTAAAAGCATAATTTGCAGAGTGAGGATCAGGGTTATTAAAATTTCCACCAGCAGTTATATCAATGAAGTGATCATAACCCTGATCCTTACCACTGCTACCAGATTCTTCCTGACCCAAAAGAGCTGTGCTACCGAATGAATAATCATCAGCAACTTTGCCACACTCTTGCAACTTCTTTTTCTGGTTTAACTCCCTTACATAGGTCAGGAGTCTACCATGAAGTTGGGTCAGGGTCAGATCTTTGAACTCAGCTGAGTTTATAGTCACAAATGCAATTGTGTCCCATTTATCAGGTAGTGATCTAAGAAACCTGCTATTTTGTGTTGATTTTGGAATTTCAACTTTAACAAGCCTTAGCTCACTGATGAGACAGCTAAAACGTTCAAACTGTTGGGTCAATGATTCACCCTTAATGTGATAGAAGGTTTCATACTGCTGATTCAGAATTTCCCTATTGTTTTCAATAACTTCTTCAGTTCCCCCAAACTGTTCCTTCAGTGCATCCCATAGCTCTTTGGCACTGTTACAATGTAACAGTCCAGCATAGATCTCATTTGGTAATGCAGATGCTATGATGCTAAATGCGTTGGCATCGAGTTCGAACTTTTGAAAATCAGTTTCAGTATAGTTTTCAGTTGGTTTAGGAACGAACTTCTTTGCGTCCTCAGCACTTGGCACCATAGGGACATGGGGACCAAAAACAACAGACCTCCAACATCCAGTGTTCTGTTGAGCAAGGATGTGACCCATCCTTCTCTCCCAGATGTTGTACTCATTACGTTTAAGCATGGGTGGTTTAAAAAGCGAGCCAATGTTATTCTTATCATCTTGTGATTGTGACGTCATCCTGGTTGTTTTACAGGCACTGATCAATCAACTTTGATGGTGATTAAACCTTGCTCTGTTTTTCAACACAAATGAACAAACTATCAGTATCAATGATTATGAGCTGAACTATTTATGTCAAAATGATTGTTAAATCAAATTTGACTGTCCAAGCTCTGATACCAATTGTGGGATCTGAGTTTGGTTTTGATTGTATTTTTTGTTTGAATTAGAATGAAGATGGCTGAGTTGTGCAGCGGAATTAAGATGGAAACAAACTTTGCATACAATCAAACGAGAGTATTGTTTTGATCAAACATTTTTCACAAAGAACCGAAAGATTGAATTTATTTCAATTACGATTACAATGCAATGTTGAATACAAACTCCCCCTCAGCCAGAGCTTAGTGTTTGTTCGTGCAGATAAGACGATTTTGCAAAGAGCTAATAGAACAGTACAGAGCACTGTTCTATTTATAGGCACTAGCAAACCACTGAGCATCTAAGCTGACGTCACCATGAAAGTGACATCTAACCTCCTAACAAACTCTAACCTCTGATCTATACAAACCCTGCTATGCTAAACTACTGATATTACATTTCATAACATAAAGACATAATAAACTACTGCTGCACCCTTCCACTGATGTGAACCCAGCAGTACTTGTCCGGATCGGCAGAGCTTGACTCAAGGCAGTAGATTGAACAGCAGAGCTTTAGTCTTTCATCAGGCCTTTACTTAGATCAGCAGTTTGTAGGTCAGCAGTTTGCATGATCAGTAGATAGGAGGTCAGCAGATGTTGAAACCACTTTCAAGAGGAGAGACATGTATGCAACATCTGCTTATTCTGGATCCACTGCGCTGATCCAG
>JARYGA010027898.1:0-32222 GCA_030545235.1 Helianthus tuberosus | reverse complement strand
GAAGTTCAACAGTTAGGAGAATCCTCAGGATCCTGGACATTATATACTGACGGTGCATCTAATGTAAGAGGAGTAGGATTAGGAATACTACTAAAATCGCCTCAGGGGGACATATTACCCCAGGCTATTAGGTATGAATTTCCTGCTACTAATAATGAAGCAGAGTATGAGGCTTTAATTGCGGGATTAGAGTTGGCTAAGAGCATGAGTGTCAAAAATTTGCAAGTATATGTTGACTCTTTGTTAATTACTAACCATTTTAATGGATCCTATGCAGTTAAGGGTGAGAAATTAATCGAATATCTCGATATTCTCAAAAAAATTAGCAGGATATTTCGATGTTTTTATACTTGAACAGGTACCGAGGGAGGATAATGCTGAAGCGGATGCCTTAGCAAATTTGGGATCATCGATCAGGATACCTGAAGGGACCCAAATACCAATATTACATGTCTTATATCCTGCGACGAATCCTCAGGATAAAGAAGTAGCTGGTATTCAGGATCCTGGAGAAGAACATCCTAAAGAGGATCCTAAATCCTGGACGACTCCAATCATGAGATATCTCAAAGAAGGACACATCCCTGGAAATGAGAATCCTAAGGCATTTAGGATGAAGGTAACATGATTCACTATTATAAATAATATTTTATACAAGAAATCTCTTGCAGGACCGTATTTGAGATGCTTGGAGGATCCTGAAGCCAAAGAAGTACTTCAGGATATACATGAAGGGGATTGTGGTAATCATGCTGGGGGCAGATCGTTATTCTCTAAAGTATTAAGGACAAGATATTATTGGCCAACAATGAGAAAGGATGCAGCAGAATATGCTCGAAGATGTGACGCATGTCAAAGACATAGTAACATACTGCATCAACCTGCTGAACCATTATATCCTATTGTTTCCCCTTGGCCGTTTATGAAGTGGGGTATGGATATAGTGGGAAAGCTACCAAAAGCTCCGGGAGGAAAAGTCTTTATGCTAGCAATGACGGATTATTTCTCTAAGTGGGTTGAAGCAGAAGCATTTGTTCAAGTAAGAGATCAAGAAGTAGTATCCTTCATAAAAAGGAATATCTTAACCAGATTCGGAGTACCAGCCGAGATAATCTGTGACAATGGTTCTCAATTTATAAGCAAGAGAACTACTGACTTTTGCAAAAGTTGGGGAATCAAAATGATTACATCTACTCCGGTACATCCTCAAGCAAATGGACAAGCAGAATCCTCAAACAAGATAATTGTCAATAACTTAAAGAAGAGACTTGGAGCCAAAAAAGGAAGATGGGCAGAAGAATTACCTTTTGTTTTATGGGCTGATAGGACAACGATAAAGAATGCAAAAGGCCAAACCCCATTTTCCTTGGTGTTTGGAGCAGAAGCAATGATTCCAACGGAAATGACAATACCTACTGCAAGATCTACCTTGGTTGATCCTGAGCAGAATCCTGAAGCCTTGAGTCAGGATTTAGACACTATAGATGAGAAGAGAGATGCGGCAAGGCTAAGGATGGCAGCATATCAACAGAGAATATCCAGGGCATATAACAAGAATATTAGGACCAGAAGATTTAAGATTGGAGATTGGGTGTTAAGAAAGGCTTTTCAGAATACTATTAATCCTGCCGATGGCAAGTTAGCTCCAAAATGGGAAGGACCATATGAAGTTGAATCAGAAGCAGGGAAAGGAGCATACAGACTCAAGAATATGGAGGGGGATATGCTACCGAGATCTTGGAATGCTATACACCTTAAGCTCTATTTCAAGTGAGTTTAGAATTCAATTTCTAACTCAGAATGGTATGAATTCTATCTTTTTTAAATATGTTTTGGTTTAATTTATTCTTTGAAACTCAATACTGACTTAAGCATCGGAGGGGTGTTAGCCAAGCTAACACCCACCTTAGTTTACAATTGTTTTGCAAGATATGTTTCAGGATATAGCTCCAGGATATGTACTCAGGATAACTCGGAAGATTAGAGGATTGGCCCCCTCTCTCACGTTTAAGGGATACTGATCCCTTCACAGGTTTAAAGGTATTCACCTTTCTTCCGAATTGGGTTTAAACACCCCGCCTGGAGTGCAAGTTATTCAGGGATAGTTCAAGGTGGCGGGACCAGTCCATGTAAAAGTGGCTGACAATTTCGTTACTGTTGGCTATATCCTGAATCCTAAAGGTATATGAGGATTGATCACCCTCTCTCACGAAAGGGTATTTTCATACTCTCTAAGGTTTAAAGGTTTTCACCTTTCTAAGTCTTGGAGTTTATACACTCCCGCCTGTAGCGCATGAAAATTTGGGATTTTCCCCAGGATACAAGGGATTTATCTCCAGTACATCCTTGGGTTTTACCCTTGGAACCTAAAAAGTTGCCTATACAATGGAAACTCACATTCAGAAGATTTCTAAGTGTTTGAAGACATTGTACACAGGGGACATCCTTGCCAAGATGGTGATGTAAAGCTAAAAGAATGAGGCTCGGAACTAATGCACTAAGTACCTTGCACAGGGGAGACCTTCGTTGGGAGAGTTGCAAAGGGATTGAAGTCTGGTAATAGGTTTATACCCTATTTCTGGTATGATCTTTCCTTTGTAAACATCGTCTAAGTTTTTGTAACATTATTTTAAGTATCCTGATATATATCCTCAAAGTCCTTTTAAGGATATTTGATTAGGGTGTTTGAAACTAGTATTGGTGTGGAACTTTGATCATTTAAAACTTGGTTTTAAAAAAGATAGATTGTTTTTAACTTTCTAAAGAAATTTTTACAAAGTTGAAGGAATGTTCGGAAGTTCTATCTAATAAAAGATTTTTACAGTATATCGCTGAGTATACTGGTCAGGATATTTTATAAGATAACAATACAAAACTTTTACAAAGATAAGAATTATACTAAATAATGCAAGGCAATAACAAACAAATAAAAAGATGAAATTATTCTTGAAGCAATCAATACTAGATTATAACCGAAGGTTTCATCCTGAAACCCAGGACCCATCCACCTTCGGCTATCAAATTGTTTCGACACAGAAATAAATTGTTCATAAAAACATAAAATTGTTCGAATGATTTAAAGGAAATAAGCTCTAGGGCGTAGTGCCTTCTTGGTCCATAGTGGTTTCAGCAACATCCGTCTTGGGATCCGCCTCAGCATCCTTCTCAGTATCGGTTGCTTTTTCAACTGCTTTGGAAGGTTCGTCGACAGTTGATTTGGAAGAGGTGCCGCCGAGGTTCTTCAGGTTGGTCTCCCAAGCACCAACATCCCAAGAAGGACATTCGAAGCCTAATGTTTTGGCTTCATGAGCCATCTTCAACCTGGCTTGAAGGAGAGAAATGACGACGGAACTTTTGAGGCTCTCCCGGTAGCTGACCATATCCCGTTCGTACTGCACATGGGCGGCTTCCAGATCGGCTTGAGCTTGAAGAGTAGCTTTGTTGAGAGCAACTTGGTGTTCCTGGTTCATAGCTTTGAATTTCTCCTCGTAGTGACGAGATTTGGCGGCAGCAATCATACCTTGGTCGGAGATTGTGATTTCTGCTTCTTTTAGCTTAGATTTAAGTGTTTTATTAAGCTTGCAGGATTCTTGATATAAATGAACCAAACGCTTAAGACCCTACAAAGGTAAGAGGACAGGGATTAATATTGTTAAATCTTTGAAAATAGTCTAAATTGCAGGATATGATATGAGGATACTAACCTGGTTAAGAAAAGAAGTCATAAACCCGCTGGCTTCAATGAACCCGTGCTTCTCATAAGGAAAGGTGTCAGAAATGACAGGGGAATCGGGTTCTTTCCTTTTTCGAGAACTTGAACTCCGGGGTTTGGTAGCTGGTGAAGGTTTAGGAATGATGATGGCTTTGGAGCTGCTGGGTTTGGATGTAGCTGTGGTCTTGGGGCTAGGTTCTTTCTTGACCTGGATCTGGTCAGAATAGCTGTCCAATTCGTCAAGATCGAAGACTTCAGGGATCTTAGCTGGTGCTGCATAAAGGGAAAAGTTTTACTCTTTATCTTATCATTATGCTGTTGTGACTAATTATTTTGAAAGAAATTCTTACCAGACATCTCGGATGATGAGTATTGACTGGAACTCGGGACGTGTGTGGTGAAAGTCCTGTCTATTGCAGGTAACCGGTAAACAGTATTGATTCTCTCTTCTGAGTCAGCGGTAGGGGGAGCAACTTCTTTGAAGTTCACTGCATAAGGATCAAAAAGAAGAGTATTAATAGAAGATAACAATCAAATGGTCTATGAGGATATTTATGATCCTACCGGTGGTTAACCACTCCACCGGAAGGTTGGCACCCTCAGCAATGGAATCTCGTTTGACAAAGAAGAATTTGCGTTGCCATCCGTCTTCGTTTTTGCTGGCTTTGAGAATCAGGGGTTTGCTGGAAGTCGAGAAGAGCAAGAACCGGCTAGAGCCATGGGATCGGAGGCGATAAGCAATAGGTAAATCCTCGATGCAGAGGTCGGAGCAATGGAGGTTTTTGATTTGGTTGAGTACGATTAGTACTCTCCAAACCATGGGCATGGTTTGAGCAAAAGAGATGCCGGTAATTCGAAAGAATTGCATCATGAATTCAGGAAAAGGGTATCGAAGACCTAATGAAAAAGGATATGCTGGGAAACAGACCCATTCGGTGGAAGAAACATCCGATCGGATTGACCGATCGAATGGTCTAAAGACCGTGCTGTCAGGGAAAGCGCCGGAGGCTCTTAAAGCTGCAATGTCTGCGTTGTCGAAAGCGCAGATCTCCTTTTCGGGATTTTTAAGAAGATTCTGCTGGGTGAAGGTCTCGGCGTCCATTGCAAGTAAGGTGAAGTAAATTGACAGGAAGAAGATCGAAAATGGAGAATTACCTGAAGGTTCTGTTGAAGATATCTGCTTTTCAAACAAGAAAAGAGAAGATATAGGGGCATCGTGGATCTCCATTGAGTAAAAAACGCGTTGGAAGTTACGATGTGATCTTGGCCGTCATTTCGTTTTAAATGCCTAGAGTTATGGGATAAGATTTTTGAAATATATCCGTTGGATTGGTATCCCAACTGATATATTTGGGGACAATTGTTAGGGGTCATTTTCTTAACATACGTATCCTGACCAATATCCTGCCTTTGTTTGTTTATTTGTCACCAGGATACTGGAAGAGGATATTGCTAACATCTTGGGCGATATCCTGAGGTTTATTGAATTAACCACGTGCAGGTTAAAGGCTGAGACTTGCTAACGGTCAAGTGGACTTCTTCTCCTCAAGACTCGGGTGAGTTTGTTGAAGGAAAGACGTTGAGCACGAAAGACCAGGTCTACAACGTTCGATGAAGGAATATTCGGTGGATCCCGGAAGTTTAGGGTAGTTTGTTATTTTATCTTAACTATAAATAGATGGGGGCGGATCAGCTTAGAACACACAATTTTCACTAACACTCTCGTACACTTTCACTTTATAGCTCATTACAAACACCACACTTGTATTCAATTTTCGTTGTAACACTTAGTCGATCCGTACCACATCCTGCACTGTATCCTGATTTTTGAAGCAATAGAAGAACAAGGCAGCTGCGATTGTCAGCTCCCGAGGTTTTATGCCGGCGATCTAGATTGATCAAGGGCTTTCCTCGTACATCTCGTGTCGTTTAATTTACTTTTGCTCATTGTTTGATCATAGATACAGCTCAATATCCTGAGCGGTATCCTGAATACCGATTTTCTAAATAACTTAACAAGCATATTTTCAAACACACTTTCTAGCACACTACCTCACTTTACTAATTTGATCACTAAATTGCTTCGGTAATTTTTTACCAAAACAAGTAACATCTTTGGATATACCTGTCATATCCTCGTGCTTCCACGTGAATGTTGACATCCTGCATTTCAAAAAGTTAATTAACTGATGTTCAATATCCTGGGGGATATTGGTTCCTACGAGCACTGAGATATCTGGATTATCCTGGTCCAGGATAACTTTCTTCACATCCTGTTCTGAAGCCTCCACAATATCCTGGCCTCGCATCTTTAATTGCTATGCTGTACTAGGCTTGGTAGAGGATTTCATGGAAGATGAGTAGCACTCCTTCGCCTCCTGCTGGTCACATTTCGACTTTGACAACTCCCCAAGGTGTAGGGATCTTGATGCACTAATGATAAGTTAATGGCACATCTTTCATATCATGGATCCATGGCCTGCCCAATATGATATTGTAGCAGGATAAGGAGTCCATCACACAGAAGCGCTGTGTTGAATTGACCCCTTCAACATATACTGGCAATTTGATTTTTCCCACTGTGTTTCTAGCTTCTCCACTGAAGCCAACGAGTACAGTAGATTTCGAAGTGATATCCATCGGAGATACATTCATCCTTTTCAATGTCTCCAGTTGGATTATGTTGACGGAGCTTCCATTGTCCACTGGTATCCTGCGTACAAAATGGTTAGCCACATATAATGTTATTACCAGAGCATCATGGTGAGGATCCTGGACAGTATCCCTGTCATCACTATCAAAAGTTATCACTTTGTCAGCTGTGAGGGTTGCCATCCTGGTTGGTCTTTCCCCTCTTTCGGCTTTAGCCTCCTTTGCATGTCTCTTGGCCGCAGAATACGAAGTCCCGCAAATGTCGGATCCTCCTGAAATAAAGTTAATTATCTTGGCGTCCGCAGGAGGTGATGCTGCTCGTTCAGGATCCTTCTCAGTGTCCTGACCCTTGTTTTTCTTTCTTCCCAGGAGATCCTTCAAATATCCCTTGCTCAAGAGATAACTTATTTCTTTCCTCAGAGCAATGCAATCCTCAGTAACATGTCCGAAATCCTCATGGAAGGCACACCATTTGGACTTATCCTTCCAACCAGCCTTTTGTTGATTCTTCCGAGGCCACCTGGCTTTGTCTCCTAAACCCTGCATAGCATACATCAGTTCAGGTATATTAACAGAAAAACAGTATTCAGATAACTCAGGATACTCCTCAGGATCCTTGTCTTCAATAGCATTGACTTTCTTGTTGTCATTTCTACCATATAGCTTGGAGCGATATGGTTTGTATGAGAATTCTGACTTCCTGATAGTTGATTCATATGTTGAGGATGCATTCATCCTCTCTTGCATTTTCTTATCATCTTCCAGCCTGCTATATCTCAAAGCCCTGTTTCGAGCTTCATCCAAGTTCCTACAAGGATTCATTATAAGATCCTGATAAAACTGGGAATCCTTTTGCAGTCCCATCTTGAATGCTTGGACTGCTGTAGCAACATCAAGGTGTGGGATATCCAAGGATTCCCTGCTGAATTTGGTCACATAATCCCTTAGGGATTCTTGAGGTCCTTGTGTTATCCTGTAGAGATCACTTGTTAGTTTTTCAAAACTCCTACTGCAAGAAAATTGATTGTTAAATAAATTAACTAAATGAGCAAAAGAAGTAATTGAATGAGGAGGAACGTTTAACAGCCATTTTAAGGTTGATCCTGTTAAGGTAGAATCGAAACCCTTGCACAAGCATGCTTCTTTGAGGTCTGGAGGGATAGGGTTGATTTCCATCCTTTCTCTACACTGAGCAATATGCTACTCAGGATCCGTAGTTCCGTCATAGAGTTTCATGTTGGGAGTTTGAAATCTTTTTGGGATTTCAGCATCACAAATAGGATATGCAAACCGCGATATCCTGTGACTATCTTGGGACACTTCAGGAATTGGTTGAACCACCCCAGGTACACTAAATATCATGTCTTTCAGCTTATGAAGCTCCCTAGACAATGCTGATGTCACACCTGCATCCTGCAAAGATCCAATACCATTAGTGGCAAGTGTATTATTATTATTATTAGATACATTACCGGTCTAAGGATTCTGGCCATATCCTGAAGCATATCCTGAGCTTCTTACAGTTGACATTCTAACTGTAGAAGGTATCTCAGGAGTATGATTCTGGGAATGGCTAGGCACAATATTTCCCCGATTATCCTCGGTAAAAACTATAAAACTGAAGTTCAAAGCCCTGGGTTGTAGGGGAGTGACAGTACCCTCGGTAGATCAGCTTGAGCTGGATTTCAAGAGTTGTATTTCTCTTAAAATCATTCGGTTGGTCTCCTGCTGCTGCCTCATCTGTTCCTGCACACTACCAAACAAGGTCAGAATTTCATCATTAGAGGCCAGAACAGGGGCCGATTCCTGAATACTCCAAGTAGGTATAATATCCTGAGGCTGCGAGGAGGCTTGCATCCTTGGAGGAGGTGGAGGGAGCACCGAACCAATTGTTGCAGAAGTTGTAGCAGACACGGTGGAGGAACTCATGTTTGATCTTGAGGCCATTGCAAACAATGTAGTAAAAAGTTTGGAAAATAGAAAACCAAGTAGTGATCTTGCAAAAGTTTTTAGTAAAAATAGCACCACTTGCCCCACGGTGGGCGCCAAATTGTTTTGGTCAAAAATTACCTAAGCAATTTAGTGATCAAATTAGTTAAGTGAGGTAGAGTGCTAAGAAAGTTGTATCGAAAATATGATTGTTAATTTGTTTGCGAAAACAGTTTCAGGATATCGAGCTATATCTATGATCAAACAATGAGGGTAAAGTAAAAAGGGTGACACGAGATATACGAGGAAAGCCCTTGATCAATCTACATCACCGGTACAAAACCTCGGGAGCTGACAATCGCAACTGCCTAGTTCTTCTTATTACTTCAAATGTCAGGATAGAGTGCAGGATATTGATCAGATCACTAAGTGTTACATTGCTTTTTGTAAAAGTGAGAGTTGCGAAAGAGTTGCAGTGTGAGAGTGCAGTGAGTGTTGTTGTGTCCTATTCGATCTGATTTATCCATCTATTTATAGCTAGGAAATACAAACAAAAATTCCTATAAATGGGGGATGCTTCCGAATATTCCATAGTTAACGTTATGGACCGAGTAAAGCGGCTTCAATGTCTTCCATTGAACTACTTAGACCGAGTCTTCCGGGGAAAGGGACCTCATGAACGTTGCGAGCATGGACTCATACTCCTGCACATAATCCGTTAGTGATCCTCAGGATACCATTCAGGATGTTACCAATATCCTGAATGAGCATCCCGGGTATGAACACATATCATACAATTAAGATATAGCTTAAAATATTGACCAGGATATAGGCTCAGAATTTCACCCATAACAGTAGTGACTAAAGGTGAAAAAATGGCAAACCACAGGGACCATCCAAGCAATTAACTCATAATCACATTTCCATTATTATTAAGAGTAAATTATTTTTTGTATCCCTGTGTTTTAGTGGTTTTAACCACTTGAGTCCAAAATCAAAAAAGTTTAACACCCTGAGTTCCTAACCATTTATTTTATAACGTTTTGAGTCCAATTCTGTTCATTTTATAACGATTTGAGTCCAAAAAATTGGACTCAAAAGGTTAAAATTTGGACTCAAAAGGACTCAAATGGTTAAAGAAAATGCTCATAGGGACTCAGGTCGTTAACTTTTTGCTTTTGGACTCAACAAGTTAAAACCACTAAAACACAGGGAATCCAAAAGTAATTTACCATATTATTAAAAACACAGCATACTTTTTTATAATATACATTTATGAAGTGTTTGTTTATTTGTTCATATTTATTTAGTTAATTACATGACTTATTAAATTCATTTATAGTTACATGATGTTTATAATTTTACGGTTATTAAATCTCGTATATTACAACTCGACTTCCAACAAAGAAACATTGTCCTCGAAATTAATGCTACCACAAGTTACAAATAACCTTGCTAATGCTTTGTACAAGACATTACAGCACGCTAATAGTCTAAACTCATTAACATAATCTGGATATTTTGATTTAGGAATGAAATGGAAATTGATTGTCAAAATCTGATTAGAGAAAGAACAACGATCACTTCATAGAAGCAGCAAATTTACATCCCTAGTTGAATTCACAAAACATGTAATGAGAAAAGTTGAATTTTAGTTGGTTAAAGCAATTGATTCATAACCCACTCTCTGATACCAACAGTTTAAAAAATATTCAAGAAATAATTGTTTTGGTCAAAAATTACCGAAGCAATTTAGTGATCAAATTAGTTAAATGAGGTAGTGTGCTAAAAAGTGAGTTGGAAATATGCTAGTTATATTGTTTGTGAAAACGGGTTTCAGGATACGGCTCAGGATATTGAGCTGTATCGATGATCAAACTATGAGCAAAAAGTAAAGGAAATGACACGGGATGTACGAGGAAAGCCCTTGATCAATCTAGATCGCCGGTATAAAACCTCGGGAGCTGACAATCGCAGCTGCCTAGTTCTTCTTATTGCTTCAAATGTCAGGATACAGTGCAGGATATCGACCAGATCGCTAAGTGTTACAATGCTTTGTGTGAAAGTAAAAATTGCGAGAGATCAAGTGTGAGAGTGTAGTGAGTGTAGCTGTGATGTCCTATTCGATCTGATATACCCACCTATTTATAGTAATGAAATACAAACAAAAATCCCTACAAATATGGGATGCTCCGAATATTCCATCGTGAACGTTGTAGACCGAGTAATGCGGCTTCAACGTCTTCATTTGAACGGCTTAGACCGAGTCTCCCGGAGAAAGGGTCTTCGTGAACGTTGCTCCATCTGGACGCGTACTCCGGCACACAACCCGTTAGTAATCCTGAGGATACCATTCAGGATGTTACCAATATCCTGAATGAGCATCCTGGATATGAGCAGATATCATACAATCAAGATATAACTCAAGATATTTCCCAGGATATGGGCTCAGAATTTTACCCATAACAATTGTCCCCAAAAAATGTTAACGTTTAGTATCCTGGCACTAACGGTTATATTTTTTCCGGAGACCGAGGCAATTTAAGAGATTAGACTCATGATGTGACCGTTTGCAACTACCCAGCCTATATTTACTCATCACCACTGTTAGGGGAGGATTTTCTAACAATTAGTGATCCTTATTCGTTATCCTAACTGGTGATCCTTACTTCTGTGACAGGTGGTGATCCTCAGAAGGGCTTTAGGATCAGGATCATGGATCACTTCAAGGATCCTCATACTGACGATTGTTTACATATGTTTTATAACATCTCGCAGGTATAACAAGCTTGACCAAGTCTTAGCGGCATTCTTGGAGAATATTCCCGAAGTATTCTGCACGTGCTAGATCAAAACTAGACGTTATGGAGAACGTGGAGGCTTGGCCCGAAAGTCGGAGAGTTTGTTAACTAGATATTTTTCTTATTTTAAAGGGGTAACGAGCTAGTTAGTGACACTTAGTCATTTTGGCAGTTACACACACTCGCAAACACGCTCATACAAGCTCTCGTTCAAACACTTAGCAATTACTTACACTTTTTACACATTTCACCGTAGTGATCCTTGTACCTAGCTCGTTACTATCCGAAGTTGTAAACGTTTATTCATTTATTTGAGCTTGGTGATCGGTAGTTTCCATCACCCGGGGTTTTTTGTGCCGGAGATCAATTCTTGATCAAGGGCTTTTTCCCCGTATAAATCCTTGTGTTGTTTGTGCATTCCACATTGAAGTGATCCTCATTGTTGTTACACTTTTTGAGCATCATACCCCGTAATCTAGAGTTTGGTTGCAATATTCTCAACAGATTTTTTTTGACCAAAACAGTTTGGCGCCCACCGTGGGGCAATTGGTGCTTTGTCCTTAGAAGAATTCGCATTTCTGTGCTCATTCCGGTTCATTACTACCAAGCAAATGGCTTCCTCAGCGAAGAATGCTTCAAACTTGATGCCTTCGTTCACTTCTTCACAAGGCGTTCCTCCTTTGCCTCCACCACCTTCTGGATCCCAGAAGAATACAGAGAATGCTGCGAAGAAACCGACTCCCATTTTCTCAAAACCACCTACTTCTTCTGTTTCAACTAACCCTAGTACTAATGATCTCTATGCCTTGATTTTGCAGATGAGGAATCATGCACAAGAGCAGGATAAAACCAACGAAAGGATCCTCCGGGAGATTGATGAAATTAAGAAACAGAAGAAAACGGCAGAGGATCATTCCCCACTGATGCCCAGATCTTTGAATTTTGACACTCCGGTGATTACTTCTCAGCCATCAGTGGTTCCAGACATTCAATATGCGGGTGGACCAAAAGGAGTGCACTATGGAACAACAGCTATGACCCAGGCACTAGGTTCATATTTCCAGCCAGCAGGATCCTATCCCCAGCATATGGGATCCCTCACGAGTACAGGAGGATATTCAGGAGTGCAGCAGCATCAAGGATCCTCCTTCGTTCCAGGATCTTCCTTCGTTCCAGGATCATCCCAGGTTCAAGGATCCTCCTTCGTTCCAGGATCATCCCAGGTTCAAGGATCCTCCTTCGTTCCAGGATCATCCCAGGTTCAAGGATCCTCCTTCGTTCCAGGATCATCCCAGGTTCAAGGATCCTCCTTCGTTCCAGGATCATCCCAGGTTCAAGGATCCTCCTTCGTTCCAGGATCATCCCAGGTTCAAGGATCCTCCTTTGTTCCAGGATCGTCTCAGTTTCAGGGATCCTTCCAGATGCCAGGATCCTTGAGGAGTTTACAAACAGGAAGTTCAGATGTCCATCAAGGAGATTTTATTCCAATGCAGACCAATGCCTCTACCGGTCCCTCGATCATTCCAGAGTCTCAACAATATGGATTGACCTCTATTCTTCCTAACTTGAATCCAATGGGAGGTAACACTTTTAATAATTCTCATACTACTAACCATGGTCTTATGCAGGATCCAGGTATCAATCATGCCATGGCCAGAGAATTACAAAAGATAAAGGATATGATCTCGAGTGTTCCGGGAGTAGTCAAACCTATTCCAGAGATTGCAGATGGGAGCCACAAGATATCTCGCTTTGCACCACCAATCTGTGATGCTGAGATACCCAAGAGGTTCCATGTGCCTACAATGAAATTGTACGATGGTTCGACGGATCCTGAAGAACACATAGCACAATACAGGGAGAGGATGGAGATCAATCCAATCCCAGAAAAGTTAAAGGAAGCATGCTTATGCAAAGGATTCGGATCCACTCTTACTGGATCAGCTCTCAAGTGGCTGCTAAGTCTTCCTCCCTATTCTATTACCTCATTTGCAAACCTAGTTAACTTGTTTAATACTCAGTTTTCTTGTAGTAGAAAATTTGAACGATTAACTAGTGATTTATATAGGATAACCCAGGGTCATAATGAATCATTAAGGGATTATATTACCAAATTTAGTAAAGAATCCTTAGACATTCCCAACTTAGATATAGCCACGGCTGTTGAAGCCTTCAAAATGGGACTGCTTAGGGATTCGTTATTTTATGATGATCTTGTTATGACACCATGCAGGAACCTAGATGAGGTAAGAACCCGGGCCCTCAGGTTCATTCGGCTAGAGGATGACAAGAGGATTCAGGAGAGGATAACAGGATCCTCAAAGCAGGATAAGCAAGGATCCTCATTCAGAAACAACAAGTTCAGATCCTACAACAAATCTGATAATCAGAACGTGCATTCTATTGATCAAGAAGAGGATGATGAGGATTATCCTCCAATTTCTGAATATTGCTTTAGTGTTGATAACAATGAACTAATCCTTGCCATGCAGAACCTAGGTGATAAAGCTAGATGGCCAAGAAAGAATGACAGGCCAGCTGCAACTAAGGATAAATCAAAGTGGTGTGCATATCATGAAGATTTTGGGCACCTCACAGAAGAATGCATTGCATTAAGAAAGGAGATTGGATACTTGTTGAGCAAAGGGCATCTAAAAGAGTTGTTGGGTAGGAAAAAGTCAAGGACTCAGGATCCTGAAAGGATCCCTGAGAAGGCTCCAGCCCCTCCAGCAGATGCACAAGTGATAAACTTTATTTCTGGGGGATCCGACATTTGTGGCACATCCTTCTCAGCAGCTAAGAGGCATGCAAAGGAAACTAAAATGGATAATGGAGAAAGACCAGTTCGAACATCGAGTGTCTCCGAAGGAAAAGTCATAACCTTTGATGAAGAGGATCGTACTGATATCCAGGATCCTCATCACGATGGTTTAGTTATTACTCTTTTTATATCTAACTGTTTTGTCCGCAGGATCCTAATAGACGGAGGAAGTTCAGTGAACATTATCCAGCTTGACGTTCTAAAGAAGATGGGTATCCCTGAATCAGAGATCATACCAAGATCCTCCGTGCTCGTGGGATTTAGTGGCGAAACTAAGAACACCCTGGGGGACATTAAACTCCCAATATATATTGAAGGCTTACACTCTTATAAAAAAATTTGTGTTATTGACTGTTTATCTTGTTGTAATGTTATCCTTGGCAGGCCCTGGATACACGATATGAAAGCAGTCCCATCTACTTACCATCAATGTGTGAAGCTCCCTAGTCCTTGGGGAATAGTAAAGATTGATAGCGATCAGCAGGAAGCTAAGAATTGCTACACTTCATCGATGAAACCAGCTTCGAAGTCAAGGGAGCAATAGCAATCAAGGTATCCTCCAAGGAATGTCTTGGAGGCCAGAGAGCAGGATGTGGTAGAAATCCTCATGGATCCTGATGATCCTGAATCCAAAATCTATATCGGATCAGGGATCCTTGGCGAAATGAAAGAAGACCTCATATCCTTCCTCAAAAGGAGAAAGACTACCTTTGCATGGAAACATGAAGACATGACTGGTATATCCAAAGATGTTATCACCCATAAACTCGGCATCGACAGATCCTTCAAACCAATACATCAAAGAAGAAGGAAGTTTGCACCAGAAAGGAATGCCATTATCCAGGAAGAGGTAGAAAAATTGCTCCGGGCAGGTATGATTAGAGAGGTCAAGTATCCAAGATGGCTGGCCAATGTGGTTGTTGTTCAAAAGAAAAACGGAAAGTGGAGGGTATGTGTCGATTTTACCGATTTAAATAAGGCATGTCCCAAGGATCCTTTCCCTTTACCCCACATTGACTCCATGGTGGATGCAACTGCGGGTCATGAACTGTTAACTTTTATGGATGCTTCATCTGGATTTCAACAAATCCAAATGGAACCATCCGACCAAGAGGATACAGCCTTCATGACTCCAACTGGTATATATTGCTATATTGCTATGCCGTTTGGATTGAGAAATGCAGGTGCAACGTACCAAAGGCTGGTGAATATGATGTTCAAGGATCAGATTGGACAAACTATGGAGGTTTACATAGATGATATGGTGGTGAAATCCTTAAAAGCTGAGGATCACCTACGAGACTTGGAGGAAGCATTTGATATCCTTGACAAATATAATATGAAGCTTAATCCTTCAAAATGTCATTTTGGTGTTAAAGCAGGTAAATTCTTAGGATACATGGTGACTAAGAGAGGCATCGAAGCTAGCCCGGAACAAATCAAAGCAATAGTGAACATCAAATCTCCGGCCAATGCTAAGGATGTTCAAAGGTTAACAGGAAGGATAGCAGCCTTGAACAGATTCATATCCAAGTCCTCCGAGAAATGTAAAGAATTCTATGATATCCTAAGGAAGAACAAGAAATTTGAGTGGACGGAGAAGCATGAAAATGCTTTAAAAGCCCTCAAAGATTACCTATCCTCGGCCCCGGCTTTAATGAAACCAGAAAAAGGTGAAGTGTTATCCTTGTATCTCGCAGTATCCTCAAAAGCAGTAAGTGCGGTCCTTGTTAAGGATCATCAAGGTACACAACATCCCGTTTATTATGTAAGTAAAAGTTTACTTGATGCCGAATCCAGGTACTCACACCTTGAAAAACTTATCCTTGCATTAATAATGGCATCTACCAAGTTAAGACATTATTTTGAAACTCATGTTATCATTGTTAAAACTAATTTTCCAATTAAGAATGTCCTCAGGAAACCAGAGATGTCCGGAAGGATGGCTAAGTGGGCAGTAAAGCTGAGTGCCTATGATATAAGATATGAGCCTAGGACAGCTATCAAATCCCAAGCATTAGCTGACTTTGTGGCTGATTTCAGTAGTGATCTACAAGAAGAAGCTAAGCTAGAAGTCCAGCAGCTAGAAGAGACCAAGGATCCTTGGATACTCCACACTGATGGATCCTCAAATGTCAAAGGCACAGGGCTTGGAATACTACTAAAATCGCCACAGGGGGACATAATACCCCATTCTATAGCTTGTGAGTTCCAAACCACTAATAATGAGGCTGAATATGAAGCCTTAATTGCTGGTTTGCAAATTGCAAAGCATATGGGGATCAGGTATCTTGAGGTACACGTAGATTCTTTGTTAATTACAAATCACTTTAATGGATCATATGCTGTTAAAGGTGAAAAACTAACCAAATATTTGGAGATAGTCAAAAGTTTGGCACTCTCTTTTGTTTCCTTTAGTTTGTCACAGGTACCAAGGGAAGAAAATACAGAAGCTGATGCATTGGCTAACTTAGGATCATCTTTGAAGATCCCAGAGGATATCAAGATTCCTATTATCCATATCCTGACCCCGGCTATCGAGGATCACCAGACTATGGAGATAGGAGATAATTCTGCAGTTATCCCTAGTGAGGATATTCAATCCTATTCAGGATCCAGATCATGGATCTCACCAATTATGAGATACTTACAACATGGAGAGATTCCTACAGGAGAAAACCCTAGGGCTTTCAAATCTAAGGTATCTCAATTCACAATTATGAATAATATGTTGTATAGACGATCTCTTGCAGGACCATACTTGAGATGCATTGAGGATCCTGAAGTTCAGGAAGTTTTAAAAGACTTCCATGAAGGAGATTGTGGAAACCACACTGGGGGCAGGGCTTTATTTTCAAGGATCCTGAGGACAGGATATTATTGGCCAACCATGAAGAAAGATGCTGTGGAGTATGCCAGAAGATGTGATCCTTGCCAGAGACACAGCAATATCCTTCATCAGCCAGCCGAATTATTGCATCCTATTTCCTCCTCTTGGCCATTTATGAGATGGGGTATGGATATAGTTGGCAAATTCCCTAAGGCACCTGGTGGAAAAGTATTCATGCTAGCTATGACTGATTACTTCTCCAAGTGGATAGAGGCTGAAGCTTTTGCCCAAGTTAGAGAAAAGGAAGTTATATCCTTCATTAAAAGAAATATTATAACTAGATTTGGAATTCCCTCTGAGATTATATGTGATAATGGTTCCCAATTTATTGGGGGCAGAACCACTAACTTTTGTGACAGCTGGGGGATTAGGATGATAACATCAACACCAGTCCACCCACAAGCTAATGGCCAAGCAGAATCATCCAACAAGATCATCATCAACAATTTGAAGAAAAAGCTTGGATCCAAGAAAGGGAAGTGGGCAGAAGAACTACCCTATGTGCTCTGGACTGACATGACAACCCCTAAGAATGCTACTGGTCAAACACCATTCTCTTTGGTGTCTGGGGCAGAATCAGTGATCCCAACAGAAATGGTGGTTCCTACTGCTAGAACAAGTACCCGTGATCCTGAGGAAAATGATGAAAACTTGGCTCAAGACCTGGATACTATTGAAGAAATCAGGGATATGGCTAGGATCAGGATGGCCAGTTATCAACAAAGAATGGCTGGTGCTTACAACAAAAATGTCAGGATCAGGAGGTTTCAAGTTGGAGATATGGTGTTAAGGAAAGCATTTCAGAATACCACCAATCCTGCCGATGGAAAATTGGCTCCAAAATGGGAAGGCCCTTATTTGATTGAAGCTGAAGCAGGAAAGGGGGCATATAGATTGCTAACCATGGAAGGTGATTTGCTACTGAGAGCTTGGAATGCTGTTCACTTGAAGAAATATTTCATGTGACAAGGATCCTCGTGGCAGAGGTGATCCTGGTGAAAGGGATATCCTTAAAGGATCCTCAAAGTATCGGTGATCCTTATTCAGGTAATATCCTAATCTTGAACTATTTCATTTCTTTATTTTCTCATATTAGGATAAGGATCATGTATCCTTTATCCATTTCTCACGTGAGTTCAAGTTTTGAAGGTTCAGGTATCCTTAGCACAACGTTGGTTATCCACAGAAGCAATCCGTCTTTGGGTTTAACCCCAGTTATTTGGGCTTGTCCCCAGATTCCGCCTGTAGCGCACGATGATCCTGGTGTAGTTCAAGGCTTTGGGACCAGTACTCGTTCTAGGGGCTGATAATTCCATTGTTCTGGCTATGCTTAGGATCCTACGTATAATGGTAGACGTACCATACATCCGGTCATAAGGTTTCTAACGTTTTCACGTTAGCTAAGGTTTCTAACGTTTTCACGTTAGCTAAGGTTTTGGCATCTTCATGTCACTAAGTTTGGATAGTCGGCAGTTAGGGCCATACTCCAGTTTACACACGATCCTTGGGCTTGTCCCCAGTTATCCTTGGGCTTGTCCCCAGTTATCCTTGGGCTTGTCCCCAGTTATCCTTGGGCTTGTCCCCAGTTGCTAACTCTTTTCTTATATTGGCTTAGTCCCAAGTTATGCTCTATTTCAGGTCATTGAAGATAGGCAGTTAGGGATCCTTGATCCTTATTTCACTCTAAGGTTTATCTTATAGTTATCCTTATTATGGTTAGGATTCTAACTTGGATCCTCAGGTATGATCCTTAACTCTTTTGATTCTATTCATTATTCTTTTAAATAACCCTTATACTTGACAACTGAACTTATCAATTTTAAATCATGTCATTTTTAAAAAAAACTTATCTGTTATGGGATATGTGATCCTTGTTCATATCCTAAACTTTTTGGATATCTTTTCTAGTTTTTCAAGGCTTGATAAGTATAAACAAATTGAACATTATAACAGTTGGAAAATAACATACTAAAAGGGATAACAAATACAAGATAAGCGACAAAAGGTTAAATTTTTATTTATTAACATAAGACTAACCCTTTAAAGGTTGTCAAAATTACCTACCCGAGCTTCTACCAGCAAAACGTGGCCCGTCCGCTGGGGTAGGTAAAGGGTGTCCATGATAATGAGTTCAAAGATAGTGCAAGAATATAAAGGCGGCAGGATCACAATGGCTTCATCCCCCAAACAGAGGATCCCTCCACCGATTGCAATCCTGCCTATTGTCCAAAGGATCATACATGATCCTTAATCCTAAAACCTATTGTTCAAAGTACAACCCATGAAATTGTCTTAAACATCACAACCACAAAAAACGACCATCAAACTAAAAAATTGGGCTCCGGCCTTGGCACATGTATCCATCATCGCCCAATTGTGCAGCTCACACCTTGGCTGCATCACCACCAGCATCATCACCACCAGCCTGATCCTTCCCACTGCCACTTGCCTCAATTGCCAGGACATCAGCTGCCTCCTCCTCATCATCCTCAAGATCTGCCAACCTTGCCTTCCAGCCTTCAACATCCCAGCTGCTTTTGTCGAAACTAGGATCTTGAGCTTCCTGGGCCATCTTCAACTTAGTCTGATACATTGTGCTGGCAGCAGAGAGCTTGGTATTTTCGATGAGGTCATGCTTTTCATAATCAAAGTTGACCAGCACCTTGGCCATTTCCTGCTTGGTATCCTGGAGTTCCTTCCGAGCATCAGCAAGTGCAAGATCTTTGAGCACGGAAACTTGTTGGAGATCAGCTATTTTCTTGTCCAGCTCCTCAACATTGCCCACGTAATCCTCTATCTCAGCAAATTTCTGCAGAAAGAAGATAAGGCAGTTCAAGGTCAAGTGATCCTCATAAGAGTAGGATACCTAGGCAAAGTTAAGGATCCTTACATCATTGAAGTATTCAAGGAATTGGTGGCGGATCAGTGGCAGCCCTTGAAGATCTTCAGCATCAGAAGTTTTCCTTTTCTTGACACCCTTTCCTTTATTGGGTGCCCTTGGAATGGAGATGCTAGGACTGGTAGTGGACCTCTTCTTCCTGGGTCGTACGAGATCAAGATCAGCTGTGTTGAATTGGGAAACAGGCTTGACAGGTTTTCCAGCGCCTACACATTCAAAGCAAGATGAGTATCCTTATCCTATTTCAATTTATCTATTTATTTTAATATTTAAACTATGCAAAAGACAGGATACTTACTCGACATGGTAATGGAACCTGAGGATACTTCTTGTGAGTCTTGGGTGTCTATCTTGAATGTCCTTGTTTCAGGATCAAGCTTCCAAAAAGCAGCGAGCCTATCCTTGGTTTCAGGTGATGTGCGGATACGTGAAACGGTGATAGCTGCAAAACAAGAAAGCAAAAATATAAGTTATCCTTGCAATCAAAGAAAGTTCCTGGTGATCCTTATCAGGATCCTCCATCCTACCATGGGTAGCCCAATTTTTAGGAAGATCCTTTCCATCCTGGATAGAATCTCTCTTGACAAAGAAAAAGCGACGTTTCCAGTCTTTGTCATTCTTGGTGACTTTCAGAAGAGGATGATCTGCACCGGGTTTTCGCTTGAACAAATAACGATGGGAACCAAAAGTAGTGAGATCATACAGCTCCGCCAATTCTGACATGCCCAAAGCAATGCCTTCTTGTTCGATGATCCTCTCCAGGGTATACAAGACCCTCCAAATCATCGGCATGGCTTGGATATAAGAGATGCCGGTAAGGGAAAAGAAGGATTGTGTAAACTCTGGGAAAGGATAGGTGTATCCTATGCTGAATGGAGTGGCTGGAAATGCAACCCATGTTTCTGAAACATAGTCGCTAAGGGTAGTAGGATCAAAGGGTCTGATAAAGGCATTCGCCGGAAAACAGCAACGGATTCTGTCTATCTGTGCGTCGTTAAAACAACACTTTTCATTCGCTGAGTCCTTGATGATTTTCTGACTTTCCAAAGGGCTATCCTTCTTGTGATCTTTGCCCGGAGAACTTCGGAGCAACATCTTTGATGGAAAGATAAAAACAGAGCAAGAGAGGGAAAAGGATAGAGAAAGAGAATACCTGAACGTCTTCGGAATGTGGATTATAAAGGGAGTTTCTCTGAAAATTTAAATGCATTTGATCCTATCTATATCTCTATTTATAATCATGATCTTGCAGGTTGTCACTTCCGTGACATCATCATCGCAACGGCTAGTTCAAAATTAACGGCTATATATCCGTTAGTTTGTTACGGATAAGATCAAGAAAACATAACTCGCTAATTTTACAATTTCACTCCTTATATTTTGGGGGCAATTGTTAGGGGAGGATTTTCTAACAATTAGTGATCCTTATTCGTTATCCTAACTGGTGATCCTTACTTCTGTGACAGGTGGTGATCCTCAGAAGGGCTTTAGGATCAGGATCATGGATCACTTCAAGGATCCTCATACTGACGATTGTTTACATATGTTTTATAACATCTCGCAGGTATAACAAGCTTGACCAAGTCTTAGCGGCATTCTTGGAGAATATTCCCGAAGTATTCTGCACGTGCTAGATCAAAACTAGACGTTATGGAGAACGTGGAGGCTTGGCCCGAAAGTCGGAGAGTTTGTTAACTAGATATTTTTCTTATTTTAAAGGGGTAACGAGCTAGTTAGTGACACTTAGTCATTTTGGCAGTTACACACACTCGCAAACACGCTCATACAAGCTCTCGTTCAAACACTTAGCAATTACTTACACTTTTTACACATTTCACCGTAGTGATCCTTGTACCTAGCTCGTTACTATCCGAAGTTGTAAACGTTTATTCATTTATTTGAGCTTGGTGATCGGTAGTTTCCATCACCCGGGGTTTTTTGTGCCGGAGATCAATTCTTGATCAAGGGCTTTTTCCCCGTATAAATCCTTGTGTTGTTTGTGCATTCCACATTGAAGTGATCCTCATTGTTGTTACACTTTTTGAGCATCATACCCCGTAATCTAGAGTTTGGTTGCAATATTCTCAACAGATTTTTTTTGACCAAAACAACCACCCTATAACTTCTCATCCTTATCCCATTTATTCTTAACCGAAGTGAAAAAAGGTAAAAATCTCTCTCTCTCTTTTCCATCTTCTTCTCTCTTTCGGTTCATCATTCCGCCGATAATATGACAAGGCAAACAAGATCGAGTTCCGGAGACTCCGCCCCCACATTCATACAACAGAATCTTCTCTAGGATCTGGAAAAAGAAATATGTACCTTTGACAGCGCCCATTTGTCGGCCCTGAAATCCTCTGGTATCTTCCCGAAAGGGACTGTATTCCGGCCGTTTGACCGGGAAATCCGGTCGGACATGGTCTCCGATGAATGGTTGTGCTTTATCGCTTTTAGCCAGACAATGCCGATGCTTTGGCGTGTATTATCCATTCTTGACCAGATCAAGAAAAATCATATTCCTGAGCTTTCTGTTCATGACCTCCCCTAGCTTACCAGCTTAGATGCCACGGATCCTGTAGATTTTTGTTTTACTCCACCTCCGGCGAGCCGTTGATACTTCGTGCCACCAGGAACGAGGAGAAATGGCAATCCAAGTTTTTCTTTGTAAAAAGAGACTCAATCCCTGGTGGAACGGAATATTCGGTGAAATGGTTGAAAAAGGGTAGGACTTAGGGTTTAAGGATGATCCTGCCTCTTATCCTGTTCCATATCCTGAACTGACCAATTTTCTGTTTATTGTTTTGTATACAGCTGATTTTAGGAAGCTTGCACCTCCCCTTGTTGATTCACAGAAAAGGATTGACGCTATCAGACTCCTTCCAGAGGCTGAAAGAAGTTTTAACCCGTCTCCACCATCTCCAAGCCCTCTTTCCAGTGCAAACATGTCTGGTAAGGATCCTGCACATTATCCTGCATACATGTTTTTATTTGGCATATTTAGGAAGAAATTCAACTCCCTGTATGCAGACTCCAGCAAAGTCCCAATCCTCCTCGATCTCGATGAGCTTGACAGTTACCCTACTCCAGTCATGGTCAAGAAAGAGACCCCTGCTGCCACCAGCTCCAAGCCGCTCCCAGCTCCCAAAGCTAATCCAAGGACTCATGCTTCCACCTCAAAGAAGAGGAAGAACTCTGAAGTTAGTGCTCCAGGCTCTAAAGGATTTTCTTATGATGAGCTCAGCTTCACTGATTCCTTAGAACCGATGACATCCTTCCTTAACAAGGTAATATCCTGACCCTACATCCTGCACATATATTCTGATAGAATATCCTGACAGGATATCCATGTTAGCGAATATTGATTTATACCTGAATTGCTTACTTATAGGGCCTCCAGCATTTGCTCCACCTTTACAACGATGCCTGTGGTACTGCTGCACTCTATGATGCCAGGATTAAACAGCTTGAAACTACTGTTGCCGACCAAGGTGCCATTGCTGAAGTGAAGACTCAGCATTATGAGGACAAGCTGAAGAAAGTGACCCAGGATGTTGAAATCAAGTTGGCCACTGTCCAAATGGAACATGAACAAGCCATGGTTGCTTTTCGGGAAGGAATCAAAGCTTCCGCCATTGTCTCCCTGCTACAAGCTCGTATTAAGATGGCCTATGAGACCAAGGGAATAGGCCTTGAGTGCCCATCCTGGCCGGTTGAATCCTGGGTGGCAAAGCTGAAGGAGCTTGGAGGCAAGGCTGTGCCCCTTCCTGCTAAAGCTGGTGAATCTTCTAAGTAGGCAGAGGTGGCAGACAAGGCTGGAGACAAGAAGGATGCTGGAGCGGATGCTGGGATCGATGCTGGTGAGGATGCTGCTCAGGATGCGGAAGCTGAGAAGGCAGAGAAGGTTGGAGAAGATGCCGCTGTATGAGGGCATTCAGGTGGGCAATGATGGATATACGTGCCAAGGCCGGAGCCCACTTTTTTAAATTTGATCGTTGGTCTGTAACCCTAAAACAATTTACTTTTTCTGCACTTTACTTTCCTGCAACTAGACAATATGATGGCCAAAGGTGGGGGGATCCTGAGTTTCAGGTCGAAGCCCTTGGTCATCAATGTTAGTATGTTTTGCTTTTGAACAATATAACAGTTGGAGGCGGATGGGTCTCAATTTGGGACAAAACCTTCAACTGTTAGGTAAATATGGTAAGGAAGTAATTGTGCTCTTGGTGGATGGTCCTTGGTTTGAGGTGAAACCAAGAGCACAACTTTTGGTACGTTAATAATATAACCCTTTTCTAGCTTTATCTCTGTGTTATATTTTCACTATATGAATTTTACTTGCAAAAATAATTTCGTCTGAATATTCTTGGGAACACATTGTAAATGTATCCTGAAAGATATCCTGATCAGGATACTGACACACAATCTATAAGTTATCTAAATAAAAAAGGAGAGATCATACCAGGAATTCCCTAAGGAATCACTTCCAATTTTCCACCATAGGAATGTCCCCAGTACACACTTACAAACTTGGATCCATCCTTTAAATTGTATGATATGTGTCCCCTGTGTTTAACATAGATACAGTCATACTTTAGCTTTACTAAATAGATCCTGAACATCCAGGGGTAAACCATCTACATCATGGGCATTAACCCTTAATATCCTGGGGATAGACCCTTAATATGCTGGGGATAAACCCTGATTTCCATGCGCTACAGGCGAGAGTGTATAAACTCCAAGTCTTAGAAAGGTGAAAACCTTTAAACCTTAGAGGGTATGAAAATACCCTTTCGTGAGAGAGGGTGATCAATCCTCATATACCTTTAGAATCCAGGATATAGCCAATAGTAACGAAATTGTCAGCCACTTTTACAAGAACTGGTCCCGTTACCTTGAACTATCCCCAGATGACTTGCGCTCCAGGCGGGGTGTTCAAACCCAACTCGGAAGAAAGGTGAATACCTTTAAACCTTTGAAGGGATCAGGATCCCTTAAGCGTGAGAGAGGGGGCCAATCCTCTAATCTTCCGAAATATCCTGAGCGTATATCCTGGAGTTACATCCTGACACACATTCTGCAAAACAACCTTAAACTAAGGTGGGTGTTAGCTTGGCTAACACCCCTCCGATGCCTAAGTCAGTATTGGGTTCAAGATAATAAACGAATTCAAATATATTTAAGAGAGATAGAACACATACCATTCTGGGATAGAAATTAAATTCTATTCTTACTTGAAATAGAGCTTTAAATGTATAGCATTCCAGGATCTTGGTAGCATTTCCCCTTCCATGCTCCTGAGTCGGTATGCTCCTTTTCCTGATTCTGATTCAACCTCATATGGTCCTTCCCATTTCGGAGCTAGTTTTCCATCGGCAGGATTAGTGGTATTTTGAAAAGCCTTTCTTAACACCCAATCTCCAACTTTGAACCTTCTAGTCCTTATATTCTTATTGTATGCTCTGGATATCCTTTGTTGATATGCTGCCATCCTTAGTCTTGCTGCATCTCTTGTCTCATCTATGGTGTCCAAATCCTGGCACAAAGTCTCAGGATTCTGCTCAGGATCCTGCAGGATAGATCTCGCAGTAGGTATCACCATCTCCATTGGGATCACTGCTTCCGCTCTGAATACCAAAGAGAATGGTGTCTGGCCAGTTGCATTCTTTACCGTTGTTCTATCGGCCCACAAAACAAAGGGTAGTTCTTCTGCCCATCTTCCTTTTTTGGCTCCTAATCTCTTCTTCAAGTTGTTAACAATTATCTTGTTTGAAGACTCAGCTTGTCCGTTTGCTTGAGGATGTACTGGGGTGGATGTGATCATCTTGATTCCCCAACTCTTGCAAAAGTCAGTAGTTCTCTTGCTTATAAACTGAGAACCATTGTCACAGATTATTTCGGCTGGTACTCCAAATCTGGTCAGGATATTCCTCTTTATGAAGGATACTACTTCTTGGTCTCTGACTTGAACAAATGCTTCAGCCTCCACCCACTTAGAGAAATAATCAGTCATTGCCAACATAAAAACTTTTCCTCCTGGAGCTTTTGGTAATTTCCCTACTATGTCCATCCCCCATTTCATGATCGGCCAAGGGGATACTATAGGATATAGTGGTTCAGCTGGTTGGTGTAGTATGTTACTGTGCCTTTGACATACATCACATCTTCGAGCATATTCTGTAGCATCTTTCCTCATCGTTGGCCAATAGTATCCTGTTCTCAACACCTTTGAGAACAATGACCTGCCCCCAGTATGGTTACCACAATCCCCATTATGTATATCCTGAAGTACCTCTTTAGTTTCGGGATCCTCCAAGCACCTTAGATATGGTCCTGCAAGAGATTTCTTATACAAAATATTATTTATAATGGTGAATCGTGATACCTTCATCCTAAATGCCTTAGGATTTTCGTCTCTAGGGATGTGTCCTTCCTTGAGATAGCGTACGATTGGAACCGTCCAGGATTTAGGATCCTCCTCAGGATATTCAGCAACAGGATCTTGGATACTTACTACTTCTTTATCCTGAGGATTCATTGCAGGATACAAGATATGCAATATTGGTATTTGGGTTCCTTCTGGTATCCTGACCGATGATCCCAGGTTTGCTAGGGCATCTGCTTCAGCATTATCTTCCCTTGGTACCTGTTCAAGTGTAAAAACATCGAAATATCCTGCTAATTTTTTGAGAATATCGAGGTATTCGATTAACTTCTCACCTTTGACTGCATAGGATCCATTAAAATGATTAGTAATTAACAAGGAGTCAACATATACTTGCAAATTCTTGATATTCATATTTTTAGCTAGTTCAAATCCTGCAATTAGAGCCTCATATTCTGCTTCATTATTGGTAGCAGGAAATTCACACCTAATAGCCTGGGGTAATATGCCCCCCTGTGGCGATTTTAGTAGTATTCCCAATCCTACTCCTCTAACATTAGATGCTCCATCAGTGTACAATGTCCAGGATCCTGAGGATTCTCCTAATTGTTGTACTTCTAGGTCTACCTCATCCTGAATGTCACTACTGAAATCAGCCACAAAGTCAGCTAGAGCTTGTGATTTTATGGAATTTCTAGGTTCGTATACTAAGTCATAAGCACTAAACTTTACTGACCACTTGGCCATCCTGCCTGACATCTCGGGCTTCCTAAGCATATTCTTAACAGGATAATTGGTCTTAACATGAATTCTGTGTGTTTCAAAGTAATGTCTAAGCTTTGTTGATGCCATAACTAGTGCTAGTATCAACTTTTCTAAATGAGAATATCTAGTTTCTGCATCTAACAAACTTTTACTAACATGATAAACAGGATATTGTTGACCTTTATGATCCTTTATAAGGACGGCACTTACAGCATTCCCTGATACCGCGAGGTATAGGGACAGTGGTTCACCATTCTCAGGCTTCATCAATAGAGGTGCAGTTGAAAGATATTGCTTCAAATCCTGCAGGGCCGCTTCATGCTTCTCACCCCATTCAAACTTCTTGTTCTTCTTCAGGATATCATAAAACTCTTTGCATTTCTCCGAGGATCTTGAGATAAATCTGTTCAATGCTGCAACTCGTCCTGTTAACCGTTGAACATCCTTCATGTTTGAGGGTGATTTGATATCCAAGATAGCTTTAATCTACTCCGGGCTCGCCTCTATTCCTCTTTTGGTCACCATATATCCTAGAAACTTTCCTGCCCCCACTCCGAAATGGCACTTAGCGGGATTTAGCTTCATGTTATACTGATCCAGGATATCAAATGCTCCCTTAATATCCTGGAGGTGATCCTCAGCCTTTTTAGATTTTACCACCATATCATCGATGTATACCTCCATTGTGTCCCCCAGCTTATCTTTGAACATCATGTTCACCAATCTCTGGTATGTCGCACCTGCATTTTTCAAACCGAAAGGCATAGCAGTATAGCAATAAATACCTGTTGGTGTCATGAATGCAGTATCCTCATGGTCCGAAGGCTCCATTTGAATCTGCTGAAATCCTGAGGATGCATCCATGAAGGTTAACATCTCGTGCCCGGCGGTAGCATCTACCATTGCATCAATATGAGGAAGAGGAAATGGGTCTTTGGGACAAGCCTTGTTCAAGTCTGTGTAATCTACACAAACTCTCCATTTCCCATTCTTCTTTTGAACCACGACCACATTTGCTAGCCACTTGGGAAATTTGACTTCTCTGATCATCTTGGACTTCAACAATCTCTCAACTTCTTCTTGGATAATTGCATTTCGTTCAGGAGCGAACTTCCTTCTCTTTTGCTTTACCAGCTTGAACGACCTGTCAATTCCAAGCTTGTGAGTGATAATGTCTTTGGATATACCTGTCATATCCTCATGCTTCCATGCAAATGTTGACATCCTGCACTTTAAAAAGTTAGTTAATTGATCTTCAATATCCTGAGGGATATTGGTTCCTACGAGCACCGAGGTATCTGGATTATCCTGATCTAGGATAATTTTCTTCATATCCTGCTCCGAAGCCTCCACGATATCCTGGGCCCGCATCTTTAATTGCTATGCTGCACTAGGTTTGGTTGAGGATTTCATCGAGGATGAGTAACATTCTTTCGCCTCCTGCTGATCACTATCAACCTTGACGACCCCCCAAGGGGTAGGAATCTTGATGCATTGATGATAAGTTGATGGAACAGCCTTCATATCATGGATCCATGGCCTGCCCAGTATGATGTTATAGCAGGATAGGGAGTCCATCACACAGAAACGTTGTATCGAGTTGACCCCTTCAACATATACTGGTAACTTTATTTCTCCCACTGTGTTCCTAGCTTCTCCACTGAAACCAACGAGCACAGTGGACTTCGAAGTAATGTCCATCAGAGATACATTCATCCTCTTCAATGTTTCAAGCTGAATTATATTGACAGAGCTACCGTTGTCCACCAATATCCTGCGTACAAAATGGTTAGCAACATACAATGTTATTACGAGAGCATCATGGTGAGGATCCTGCACAGTATCCCGGTCGTCACTGTCAAAAGTGATCACTTTATCAGTTGTAAGGGTGGTCATCCTGGCTGGTTTGTCTCCCCTTTCAGTCTTAGCCTCCTTTGCATGCCTCTTGGCCGCAGAATACGAAGTTCCACAAATGTCGGATCCTCCTGAAATAAAGTTGATTATCTTGGCATCCGCAGGAGGTGATGCTGCTCGTTCAGGATACTTCTCAGTATCCTGACCCTTATTCTTCTTTCTTCCTAGGAGATCCTTCAGATATCCTTTGCTCAGAAGATAACTTATCTCTTTTCTTAGAGCAATGCAATCCTCAGTCACATGACCAAAATCTTCATGGAAGGCACACCATTTGGATTTATCCTTCCAGTCAGCTTTTTGTTGATTCTTTCAAGGCCACCTAGCTTTTTCTCCTAAACCCTGCATAGCATACATTAATTCAGGAATGTTAACAGAAAAGCAATATTCAGATAATTCAGGATATTCTTCAGGATCCTCATCTTCAACAGCATTCAGTTTCTTGTTGTCATTTCTACCATATGGCTTAGAGCGATATGGTTTAAATGAGGATTCTGACTTCCTATTAGTTGATTCGTAGGTAGTGGATGAGTTCTTCCTTTCTTGCATCTTCTTATCATCCTCCAGCCTGATATATCTCAAGGCCCTGTTTCGAGCCTCGTCCAAATTCCTGCAAGGATTCATCACAAGATCCTGATAAAATTGGGAATCCTTTTGTAGCCCCATCTTGAATGCTTGGACCGCTGTGGCAACATCAAGGTGCGGGATATCCAAGGATTCCCTGCTGAATTTGTTCACATAATCCCTTAGGGATTCCTGAGGTCCTTGAGTTATCCTGTAGAGATCACTTGTTAGTTTTTCAAAACTCCGACTACAAGAAAATTGACTATTAAATAAATTCACTGGGTGAGCAAAAGATGTAATCGAATGTGGAGGAACATTTAAGAGCCATTTCAAGGCTGATCCTGTTAAAGTAGAACCAAAGCCTTTGCACAAGCATGCTTCCTTGAGCTCTGGAGGGATAGGATTAATCTCCATTCTTTCCCTATACTGGGCAATATGCTCTTCAGGATCCGTAGTCCCGTCGTAGAGTTTCATGTTGGGGGTTTGAAATCTTTTCGGAATTTCAGCATCACCGATAGGATATGCGAAACGAGATATCCTGTGGCTGTCTTGGGACACTTCCGGAATTGGCTGGACCACTCCAGGTACACTGGATATCATGTCCTTCAATTTCTGAAGCTCCCAAGTAAATGTTGACGTCATACCTGCATCCTGCAAAGATCCACTATTGTTAGTAGCAAGATTATTATTATTTGACACGTTACCAGTCTGAGGATTCTGGCCATATCCTGAAGCATATCCTGAGCTCCTCACAGTTGACATCCTGATCGAGGAGGGTATTTCAGGAGTATGATTCTGGGAATGACCAGGCACAATATTCCCCCTATTATCCTCAGTATACACAGCAGAACTGAAGTTCAAAGTTCTGGGTTGTAAAGGAGTAACAATATCCTCAGCGGATCTGCTTGAGCTATCTTTTAAGAGTTGTATTTCTCTTAACAGCATTTGGTTAGTTTCCTGTTGCTGCCTCATTTATTCCTGCACACTTCCAAATAAGGTTAGAATTTCATCATTAGAGGCTAAAACGGGAGCAGATCCCTGAATACTCCGAGTAGGGATAATATCCTGAGGTTGTGAAGAAGCTGGCATCCTTGGAGGAGGTGGTGGAAGCACCGAACCAGTAGTAGCAGAAGTTGTAGCAGACACAGTGGAGGAGCTCATGTTTGATCTTGAGGCCATTGTGGACAATGTGGCAAAAAGTTTTGAAAACAGAAAACCGATTAACGATTTTACAAAGATTTTTAGTAAAGATAGCACCACTTGCCCCACGGTGGGCGCCAAATTGTTTTGGTCAAAAATTACCGAAGCAATTTAGTGATCAAATTAGTTAAGTGAGGTAGTGTGCTAAAAAGTGAGTTGGAAATATGCTAGTTATATTGTTTGTGAAAACAGGTTTCAGGATACGGCTCAGGATATTGAGCTGTATCGATGATCAAACTATGAGCAAAAAGTAAAGGAAATGACACGGGATGTACGAGGAAAGCCCTTGATCAATCTAGATCGCCGGCATAAAACCTCGGGAGCTGACAATCGTAGCTGCCTAGTTCTTCTTATTGCTTCAAATGTCAGGATACAGTGCAGGATATCGACCAGATCGCTAAGTGTTACAATGCTTTGTGTGAAAGTAAAAATTGCGAGAGATCAAGTGTGAGAGTGTAGTGAGTGTAGCTGTGATGTCCTATTCGATCTGATATACCCACCTATTTATAGTAACGAAATACAAACAAAAATCCCTACAAATATGGGATGCTCTGAATATTCCATCGTGAACGTTGTAGACCGAGTAATGCGGCTTCAACGTATTCATTTGAACGGCTTAGACCGAGTCTCCCGGAGAAAGGGTCTTCGTGAACGTTGCTACATCTGGACACGTACTCCTGCACACAACCCGTTAGTAATCCTGAGGATACCATTCAGGATGTTACCAATATCCTGAATGAGCATCCCGGATATGAGCAGATATCATACAATCAAGATATAACTCAAGATATTTCCCAGGATATGGGCTCAGAATTTTACCCATAACAATAATTACAAAAGATAATTTAATATCATAGCATAGAGAGAATTGAATGTAGCATGCAACTACAAAGGATGAAATAGCATGCATCTTTGATGTAAAAGCCCGTATTAATTACAACTTAAACTTGTCTAAGATATTTAGCAAGAGATTTGATCAAATATTTCAAACAAGTAAAACCCCCAAATTTAGGATGAGCTGTGTAATATTGAATTGGCTAATGGGTTGTTTGGCAACTTCTTAATAGTAAGTGTTGAACCAGTAAGAAGTCTTAACCATTAAGTGTTGATCTAGTAAAAGGTCTACACCATTAAGAGCGAGTATAATGTTTAACCGTTTAGAGGCAAATGTCTGACCAATTCAGATAAGAGGTTTTAACCATTCAGACTCAGTATAATGTTTACCCATTCAGAGCAAATGTCTAAATCATTCAGACAAGACATTTGCTCACGAAACAAACAAGTCTGAGAATTAACAAAAGCAGCAATCAAATGTCAAATAACTTTAGTTACAAGTAATCTCATCCTAACAGTAATAGTGCTGATACTCCTAATAGTCGGTCGGGTTGAGATCCAAGCTTTATAGTTCGGGGTCAATGGTTCTAACAATTCACTTTGGAACATGGAACCAACCATGCAAACCGACTCACACATGCACACACATATATATAGTATGCATACAAATTTCTTTTTTAGTATATGTAGATACGTATATGTCCTACAATAATCTTTATGATTTTAAAATTTAATGGATACTAATGTTTTTTAGAACAAAAACAATTCAAACTGTCAAAACCCAACCAACCAACCTGGATAGGTTTGTTGTTTCCAGACCCAGTTAACTATTCCGTCTAAACTTTACCTCAAAACCAATGAA
>JARYGA010027897.1:0-62043 GCA_030545235.1 Helianthus tuberosus | reverse complement strand
ATCTCGGACTCTTTCATCTCGGATCAGTATTCATCTCGGACTCACCATTTCGGGCTGTTCATCTCGGATTACTGTTCAGACTTAACAAACATCATGTTGAACCCAACCGGTATTATGAACGGCGTTGTGACCGCAGCTGATCTTGCTAATGCTACCCTTGCTGCCATTCAGACTCAGTCTTTGGCTTTCCATCAAGAACTTGACCAAGTTATCGGCACGTCCACCAAAGTTCCAAGGTTTTTGTACGGAGACGACTACTATGAGTGGAAGTTTAGGTTTGAGCAATACTGTAAGGCGAAAGAACCTCATGTTTGGAGAAGCATCAAGAATGGACCACGCACTATCATGTACTCTACTGAAGATGACCCGCAAACTCGGATTCCGAACCCCGAAGGCATTTACACTGAGGAAGACAAAAAGGTCGTTGCTGGGGATGAAGCTGCATATGGAACTCTCTCAATGGCACTTGGTCCAGACATTTCAATTGGAGTTCGAAACTACAAAAGTGCAAAGGAAATTTAGGATCAATTGATACACTTGTTTGAAGGAAATGCTGACATGAAAGCTAGCAGAGTGAACATGATGAACCAACAGTTCAGTTCGTTTAATCACATCTATGGGGAAACTGTTGAGAATCAGATTAGGAGGTTTGTCAAACTCGTGTCCCAGATGGTGAGTGCTGGAATCAACATTTCAAACAGTGGAATGAATCGTCAACTGCTTAACTCTCTGCCTAAAGGATGGGATGCCGAGGTTTCTATGATCAAGCGTACTAAGGATCTGAATGAAATGACACTTACGGAACTGATTGCTACTATTAAGTCTTGTGAGATCGACAATCAGCAGAGAGAAATGAATCACAAGAACTCACTGATGGCTGCTAGAATGACTAGCCCCAACAACGCAGCATTGATGTCTCAAGCTAATCCAAATCCGGTTTCCAGCCCTGTTCATGGAGTTATGAATCACAACCCGAACATTGTTTTCAGTCCTGTTGCTACACCAAAATCCAACTACGTGTATGGAATGCCTCTTCCTACTTCTCAAGCTCCTGCTGTCAATACCACAAATGTGTAACCGCAATCTCAGCCTCAGCCACAACATGCTAATGCTGCTTTTGGTTCGACCACCCAATCTGCACCTCAGAATACCCCATCATCACCTTCAGTGGAACACATGGCTTTCTTGACTAAACAAAATGAATGTTGTTTTGGTGAGGCCAGGGAGACTTACCCCTCGCGTCGTGTGAGGGGATGTTTTTTCAAACTTGGTGACTTTTGTTCAAGTTTGACCCTTGGAGTTGATTTTTTTGTTGTTTTGAGCTATAGACTTATAATTTAACGTGTTCTCGTGTTTCTAGGGTGTAATAAAAGTATGTTATAATGTGCAAGTATACATGATTAACGTGAATGATAATGTACGCATAAAGTACATCTCGTTATGTATAAATTGTGAATTTCATGATGGATTACGTATTGTGTATGCATGAACAACCAAGTACGAATAAAAACGCAATTTTCCATTGATTAAACGTCTCGAATTACAATGACTGAAATGGGATACGATTGCAAGTTTCTAACAATAGAATGTACAAAAATACGGAATGTTACATATTAATTTCTATTTTAATTAAGTATTCTAGAACATTCCATTTCATTCTTTTTTTGTGTCTACCAAAATAATGTACTTGCAGGCGTTTAAAATCACACTGGGAGACGTCTAAAATGACATTGGGATTTAGCTCTTGAGGAAATGTCATGGCTATTGACTTTGCATAGGTTTGTTTTTGTTGATATATATCAAAGTCAACCTGGTTATCTATTGTTCTTCCTTACTGCATGAAACATGTTATATTACAAGAGGGCTTCAGAAAATTACAACTACTCAATTTTCTAGAAGACTTGCTTTTGCAACACGGTTAAGAATCCAACAACAAACTTCAATGCAGATACAAAAGGAAATCTCTATACTTTAGTAGAAGTTGTCATGTAATTTTGGCACATTTACAAATCTTTCATTTTGCAGTTTTCATCTTAATCTTTTTTAGTCTGAATATCAGTGCATGCTTGAGAAATTTAATCATTCTTATATCTAGATAATTGTATACTTTACAAATATTTTT
This sequence comes from Helianthus tuberosus, assembly GCA_030545235.1. Lineage (NCBI taxonomy): Eukaryota > Viridiplantae > Streptophyta > Magnoliopsida > Asterales > Asteraceae > Helianthus > Helianthus tuberosus. Next base: position 59,921 of record JARYGA010027897.1, on the reverse strand, counting down.
GTTATATTTGACAATTGAAAGAAAGGCAATGGACTAGGGTCACTACGTATTGAAAAAGAACATCAAACATAAGCAGAAACACAAGATTTCACAATTTTCTAATGTTTATAAACAATTTTCAATCACAGTACAAATTTGACAGTGCTTCGCCCCAAAGTCCACACTTACACGTCACTGAACACTTAGTCGGACCTCTTATTTATACTAGTTCTCATTTATACGGACTAGTGATCTACTCTCGCACGGACTAAATAACACAACACACTCGTGCCAACCACATACTCATCTATGCGGATGAGATTGATCCGTGCAGATGTCCTCCTCCGTACAGATGAGCTTGGTTTCACACATACAATTCATATTTGACGCAACTCGCTCTATTACATTAAGATGTAGGCGACAGACATATGCACTAACAATCTCCCCCTAGGCTGTTGCCGTAGTCTTGATCTACACTCTTGATTTGCATCTTCAGATGAACATTACAGTCTCCCCCTTAAATAATGCTTCCCACAAACAATTTCTAGATAATCTCGTTTGTTAGGCTCACATTCATCTTTATCCAGTCTCAATGGAAGATTATGAAATAAAATCTTTTTGGATTTTGATTATAAAATGCTGAAATGTAACCAAACTGAAATATAATATTTACAATTTCTGTTTTTGTGAGAAAACGTGCTAGAGGATCATACCAGTTTAATATGACATATCAGTTTCACCATTGTTCTAAGAAACACTTAGTTTAAACAATTTACGTGGATTGTCAATATTGTTGTCCACTTAAACTCAATCTAAAACCTTTGGTAATGCTTACTGATACGTTAAGGTATATTAATTTGCACTAAGTTCTTATGGACCCCACAATCTCAGCATATTCCCTCATCGTGTAATACACTGACTCAAGTAATGCCTTTAAACTTTCATCAACTGTGATATGTGTGAAAATAACGCAGAATGTTTAAACATTAACAATCAAGTCGATCTTTTGATACGCAGAGAAAGTCCAATGTTTAAACAATATAAGAAATAAAAATAAGTTGAAATTGTTTAGATCTTAACCACCAGTTTGATATTCTCATATACGAAGAAGTGATTCAAGATTTAAACGAAACACCAAGTAAAATAAAGAAGAAACGTTCAAGCATTAACATCCAGTTCGATACTTTCGTATACACAGAGGAAGTCCAATGCTTAAAAAAATAAAGAAATAAAACAAGTTTAAATCTTCGCGAAACGAAATACACAATCATAGTGACTTTTTCAGTAAGTTGTGAAAGTTCACAAACTGACCGGTTTTTATGCTTTTCAGCATTCAACAATTTCCGAGTAGGTACACAGTCATGAAGGACAAAACTAAGTACTATGCTTTCAATCGTGTTTCCCACTATAACTAGGCTTTTTCATTTAAGTTTGTATCGTTATCACAAAGCTACTAGTCTAGCTGAGCCTACCGACACATCTTTAGTGAGATTGTTTAACCATTTTAAACATTACAATTCTTTAGCATGCACTGATAGTCCACTGATTTATTATCATTTCCTCTTTTTGCATACACAATCTCATTTTCATTTTTCAATGTTTTTGACATTTTGAAATTTTCTACTGTTTTTTAATTTTTATAAAAAAATTTATCTATCTAGAATGATTTTGAAATGAATGTTTTCAATTTAATGGGGAGAATTTTTTTTTTCAAAAGTGTCAAATTCAAAAGGTCCTGGTTACGGATTGTTCAATTACGTTATGGTGATATCTAAACCTATGTTTGTTGTGCGGAATCCATCAAACGTAAGCGGAAAAACAAGATTTCACAATTTTCTAATGTTGATAAACAATCTTTAATCACGATACAAATTTAACAGTGCTTCGCCCCAAAGTCCACACTTACACGTCATTGAACACTTAGTCCGAACTCCTATTTATACTAGTTCTCATTCGTACAGACTAGTGATCTACTCTCGCATGGACTAAATAACACAACACACTTGTGCGAACCACATGCTCATCCGAGCGGATGAGCTTCATCCGTGTGGATGTCCTCCTCCGTACGGATGAGCTTGGTTTTACACATACAATTTGGTATTTAACGCTACTCGTTTTATTACATTAAGACGTAGGCGACATACATATGCACTAACAATTTTTCAGATAGAGCACCCTTCAAACCAAAGCTATTTTGAAAGCATACTTTACACACACATTGATTCTTTGCATATGTCCATCATTATCACATTTTAAGTGCATATATACAAAAGCATACTTTACACACACATTGGTTCTTTACCTTGTCATTAAACAGGAAAAAAAAAAATACTCAAACCATTGATGTTGTTGAAGTTTCAACAAAGGCAATCATGATAGATCTTGGGGCATTCACAAAAAACATGGGTTTGATATTTTTGTGTAATGTTATTTTTGCTGGATATTTTGGTGAGTTAATATTCTTTAAAAGAACCAAAGCAGAACTAACCGTAACATATAAGCATAAAATTGTCAAAATCCATGATCAAGGTGGGAAGATTGATAGGTTAGGCATAAGAACGATTGATCTAAGTATTGCAAGATGATTGATCTAACTATTGGGTATAAACGATTGATCTAACATTGATTCAATTAGAGTCTGATCTAACTATTGCAAGATAATTGATCCTAAGTATTTTCTAGACGCTATGCAAGAACATCCTGGTGCAACAAATCTTGATATGTTGATTATTTGGAAAAGTAATATGAGCGAGTATAATATTGTTGTATTTTTTATACAACGTTTTATCGCATCCAAAACACATTGAAATTCTTGGATTACCTTGAACAAATGTATTCCTTAGAATAATATATAAATTAGAATAACATATAAATATTACATTTTTCACTCAAGAACGGTAAAATTTTTCGTTGTATAATCAATTAAAAGTTAGAAAACATGTCTATTTATTTTATTTTATTTTATTTTATTTAACAACATAATTTGATTAATATAAATTAATTTTTCATGCCCAACAAATTTTCGGGTTATAACCTGTGAATATATTTAAAGAGAGAAGCATACAAAAATTAATCAACATACCAAAGTTGGATATCAAGTTACCAACAATTCAACATCTCTTGTTGTTGTGTATTATCGGGTAATGGATAGGCCTACTATAACTCCTAGCCCAACAAATAAGTCAAGGCCCAAAGCACACTTGTAGATATCGGTTCGGTAACGAGGACAACTCATCAAGTTCACTTTTTTTAACATAAAAAAGGAAACTCAAATATAACATCCAAAAGGCTAACAAATACAAGATTTTACAAGCTTTTCATACAATTACATTCCTAGCCATTTACAACATCTATACCTTCTTTTACCCATTTCTTCATATCCATATGTTGCATTTTAGCTCTACTTCTCAACCTCAAGTACATACATTCTTTTATTCCTTCTAATAAATTTGTATTAGACCTGTGTATACCATTGAAGACATTATCATTTCAACTTTCTTTTTATTATCTTTCTTCCACAATGTTGCCACCATGACACATCTGATAGTTTTCTTCTTTCTTTTTATTATCTTTGTTGATTCCACACATTTTAGTAACTCCTTTACCGAAACATGTATAAAATGCATTATTATTCAGCCATACTACTATCGCCCACCATAACGCTTTTGCCATCGTACAAGAGACCAAAAGATGGTCTACGGTTTCCGGCTCGTATCAGCAGCGCATAATCCATCTCCCACCCGAATGCCTCTTTTGCCTAGTTCCACTCGTGTTGGGATTCTGCCTTGGGCGCATTTCCAGATGAACATATTTGCTTTTGGAATCGCCCAATTACACCATTTCACCGTGCCTTCTATTATGGGTTGTGTTTTGTTCGCTTCAATGTCAGCCCTTACCTTCTTTACTGAGAAAGTTGTGTTATCCCCTATCCCCGAGTTCCACGAATCTTCACTAAATTTCCGTTTGAAGTTTCTTAGTGCACCAAGGAGTGTCAGAAATTCAGCCCATTCCGTCTCTGATCTCGGATATGCTTATTCAGCCTACAATCCCATAATGTTCCAACAATATTAAAGTTGTTCTCAACCGAAGACCCTTTTGTTGCCGAGATTTTGTAAACATTAGGGAAATTCAATGTTAATCTTCCATTTGATAACCATGCATCCTCCCAAAACCTTAGCTTATTACCTTCACCCAATTTACATTGTAACATATTGTTTATATCCATCCCTTGTTTATGAAAATCTTTACCTATCCCCCTAATATTCTTACATATACCGGTAATTAATTTATTTCCGGGAATTATAATATTTTTCCATTTTTTTTTTTTTTTTTTTTTTTGTGAATTGCCTTGATAACTTTTAACCCATAATTGGTTTCCTTCCTCCCGAAATCTCCACCACCATTTTAAAATTACGGTCATATTTGCATCTTTTAAATCACCCAACCCAACCCCAGCCCGCCTCGTCTCTTGGATGTGACCCGTTTCTCCAAAAAGTGAACCCCCTGCAAAAAATTCCTAGATCCGCCACTGAATCTTATTTTTATTTGTCCCCCCCCCCCCCCCCAAATGAATTTACGAAGAATACCTTCTAATGTATTAATTACCTTTACCGGTGCCTTGTAAAGTGATAGGTAGTATGTAGGTAGGCTCCCGAGAACCGCTTTCGCCAGACCCTACCTACAAAGTATAAATTTTTGGCCTTCCACCTAGAAAGTCTTGCATTGAAACGGTCTATTACTAGTTTCCAACTTGCAATACGATTCATATTTGCTCCCACACTCATTCTGAGGTATTTGAAAGGCAAGGCCCCCGATTCACACTCTAACCCCGTTGTTATTTGATCCACTGTTGATGTAACATCCACCAAAAATGGGTACTAGAAAAATCCGACACGGTTTGAAAATCGGATCCGAACCATTTGTAAACCAAGTCGAATCGTTATAAATAAAATAAAATATATTATATTTGACCCTACTCAAATTTTTATGAAACTTAGGTCTTATGATAGAGAATAATGTGCGCGTCCCAACGGTTAATTCATATTTTTGTAAAACAATATACGTATCAAGTTATATGAAAAAAAAAAGTTAAGCAACTGAATTAATTATATGGATAAAACAATTTTGTATTTGTTATAAACCAGACATTTTAGGCCCAACCCATTACTTATGGGCTTTAGGGTTTATGGTTATGTTTATCTCTATATATTGTAATGTTGAATATTGTGAAGGATTGAATTAAGTTTTATCTCTATTTGTCTTTGGGTTTTTATCACGTTATCAGCACGACGCTCTAGTCAACTGAGATTTATCGAAAATCTGAAATCAATCACAAGAATTTGTAGTCGTTTTCCCGTCGCCGGCCACAACACATATTCACCGGAATCTATTTTTGTGATTCAGAAACTATTATGTTCTACAACAATCCTGGTACATATCATCACGTCTCAACTAAGTGTTCATTGTGTTTCAATTTTTTTTCTTTCCTCTTTACAGTTTTGATATTCCAAAGGATGATTCACATATTTAAATTTTACAAAGTGGTTATTAGATGACGACAGGCCTATGGGTTGCCCCATTTATCCGTCTTGGGCTACTGTCGCATGGGCCCAACATGTAAAAGCTCAACAGCAGTCTATCTTGCCCATTAAGGTTTCCCTTACATAAATTGGGCGGGAAACAAAGGATCAGAACACACAGGCGGTATTTAATGCATGATTAGAAAAGGATCTTTGGCTGGAATTGTACTTCCTAGCCGGAAACATTAAATGAGGCTACAATCTTACCGTTGGGGGTCAGACACGTGTCTGAGCCCCCCGAAGACTCTCAGAACCCGTTAGATCACCCCATTGAAATATCTCATATGGGAGATAAGGTCTCGGGGATATATATAAGGAAGGAAATAGACAATCATAAGGCAGACTCAAGGTATTACGCTAATAACTCCCTCATTTATTCCGACCAATGTCCTCCCACATTAAATACACACACATTTATTAGATTCACGCCATAGAGGAACATTCCGGTGATCATACTCATCGGAATAAGCTTCTCATACTCTCCGGCAAGTTTACTTACTCTCACGCCGGAGCTTGGTCACGGATCCCCCCCGGGGCCCTCCGTGACGAGGCTAACGGTTTACTTTTTTGTAGCAATGAAGGCTGGGATATCTTGACGTCAGCGAAGACCCCTTGAACGTCATCAGGGACTTGGGTATTCGACATTGGCGCCATCCGTGGGACACATACAGTCTAGCTGGTAGTCTCACTCCGAAACTCCGACGTTGAGGTAACCCATTTCACAGGAAACAACATGACAACACCACCCAGCTCACGTACCATCCAGACGGTGCAGAACGATCATGATAAGGTCACAATGGAAGACATAACTCACGAGGAAGAGAACGAAAATCAGGTGGAAATTCTGGAAAAGGAGGAGGCCATTACTCCAGATTTTGTTGCCATGCACAGGGAGAAATTAAAAAAGCATCTTGAGGATCTAGAAAGACAAGAGAAGCTTGACAGTCTCAGGGCTAGATTGTCCTTCGACACACCTTCCAACCAGAAAGGGGTGGATCCACAAAACAAAAGCAGTGGCAATGACCCACTTGAAACCTTCATGACAGCCCTCAGACAGATGTCCTCGGAGGAGAGAGAGGATCTCATTACAGGGAAGAAACAGAAAGGAAAAGAAAAGGAAAAAGAAAATCAAAGTAATGATAGCCTAGATCAGCCTTACCTCCCTCGGGACTTGGCTGAGATTTCAAAGTTCACCAGGAGGATTGCTGAGGCACCCATGCCCCCAAGACGAAGCTACCTCCAAACTTCGACAGGTATGACGGAACTAGAGATCCTGAGGATCATCTCAATGCTTTCAAAGGGGCAGGACAGCTGGGACGGTGGCCTATGCCAGTTTGGTGCCACATGTTTGTGCAAACTCTAACGGAGGGAGCCAGGCATTGGTTCAATAGCCTCCCCCCAGGAGGAATCGACAGCTATGAAGAGCTAAGTGAGAAGTTTCTAAGGAATTTCGGCCAAAAAAGGAAAGTGGTCAAGAACCCAAACGAGATAATGCACATAAGGCAAAGGGACAATGAACGGATAGATCAATACATGGAGAGGTTCGTGAAAGAAAGCATGAACATCAAGGATGTCCCGGAGGTTATGAAGATCAGTAGCTTCATCAACGGACTGAAGCATGTACAGCTGTGTGAGAAACTGGGGGAAGAGTTCCCATACTCGTTCGATAACCTCATGGACAGGGTCAGAGCCTTCGTCAGGGGCAAAGACACGGTCAGCAAAGCTAAAGAGATGGATACCCCGCCCCGAAGGGTCAACCAAGCGCTGAAACCTCTTGAAAAAGGTACACCCTACTCACGAAAACCAGCTCTTGATAGAATGTTGCATGATAGAACGAGACCGTCATATTCCCCCTACAGGCCTCGGGGGAGATGTCAATTCCCCTACTCCGACAGCTTCACCCCTCTCACTAAAACTCCAAGTGAAATATTGGCTACTGAGAGGGTGAAGAGCTCCTTCCCAAGGCCACCACCCATAAAACCAGGGCCAAAAGCACAACCGAACGAATAATGTGACTTCCATAGGGGATTCGGTCATAAAACTGATGATTGTATGTACCTCAAGAGAGAAATTGAGGCTGCGGTGAAAACGGGTAAACTGGCTCATTTGGTCAAGGAAATCAAGGAAGGAGGGGGTGATCGCAAAGGGAAAGATGTGAGGGAGCCTGGAAGGGCGGATGTAGACATGATTCGGAGGAGGGATGAATTTGATACCACCAGGAGTGTAAAGGCCAGAATTCTAGGCTCCCCGGACCGCATGAAAGCTCCCATCTTGATGCCACACCTGGAGGAGAACGAGGTGCAACGACTCCCCCTTAACATTTCAGCCATAATAGCCGGCCACAAGGTGGCCAGAATACATGTGGACGGGGGGAGCGGGGTAGAGGTAATATATGAGCACTGTTTTCTCAGATTTGACAGGGATGTAAGGGATAGGCTCGAGGAGGACTCTATCCCCTTAGTGGGTTTCAACAACAGTGTATCACACCCCTTGGGAAAGATCAGACTCCCATTTACAGTAGGGGTAGGAGATCATGTCCGGACTATAAATCTAACCTTCACAGTAGTCCGAGCACCCTCAAAGTACAATGCAATTCTAGGCAGGCCTGGGATTGGTGATTTGCAAGCACAGGCATCAACCCCACATGGAGCTTTAGTGTTCCAAACGCCAAAAGGCTTGGCTTGGGTAAAATCTTCGTACGAGGTAATATCTTCTGTCTCCGAGGCAGAAACATCTGAGAAGCCCCAGAAAAACGGGGTGGAAGAATGGGTCCTTTGTGACAGATTCCCGGAGCAGACGGTTAAGGTGGGAAGTCACCTGAGCGACAAATGCAAGAGTGCCCTAAAGGAACTACTCCTCCTCAATATAGACGTGTTCGCATTTCAGCACGGGGACATGACAGGAATCCCAAGAAGCCTGACTGAACATCGACTCAATACATACACCTGGGCAAGACCAGTGAAGCAAAAGAAATGAAGCATGGGTCCTAGTAAGAGGAGGGCCGCCTGTGAAGAAACCAGGAAGTTGCTCAGAGCCGGAATAGTAAGAGAAGTGAAATACCCATCTTGGGTTGCTAACCCGGTCATGGTCAAGAAGAAGGACGGGGGGTGGAGGATGTGCATTGACTTTCAAGATCTAAACAAAGCATGCCCCAAGGATTGTTATCCCCTCCCAGAGATAGACGTCCAAGTGGACTCCTTATCTCAATATCCCCTCAAATGCTTCTTGGATGCTTACAAAGGATATCATCAAATACAGATGTCAATGGAGGATGAAGAGAAGATCGCCTTCATCATAGACGAAGGGACATTTTGCTACACCAAAATGCCCTTCGGGCTTAAAAACGCTGGAGCAACTTATCAAAGATTCATGAATACCCTTTTTAGGGAGCAGCGGGGGCGAAACTTGGAAGTATATATCGATGACATTGTTATAAAAAGCCTAACCGAGATGGCCATGATAGATGATATAGCTGAAACTATCCGAACCATGCAAGATGTGAACATGAAGCTAAACCTTGGGAAGTGCTGCTTCGGAGTAGAAGAAGGAAAATTCCTGGGGGGTAGTAGTTACTAAAGGCGGAATCAAAGCTAATCCATAGAAAACTCAAGCTGTGGCCGAAATGCGATCCCCCAGATCGCTGAAGGACATCCAGCAGCTAAATGGGAGGCTAATCGCCTTGAACCGCTTCCTATCGAAGGTAGCCGACAGGACCCTTCCCTTCATGAAGGTACTGAAGGAGTGTATCCAGACGGACAGGTTTAAGTGGACCTCGGATGCGGAGGCTGCTTTTCAAGAAATGAAAGACTACATCTGCAAGCTCCCGACCATGGCCACCCCAGTACCTGGGGAGGATCTCCTCTTGTATCTATCTGCCTCAAAAACAACCATAAGTTCGGTTATGATGGTGGAACGGGAGGGAAAGCAGATACCAATATATTTCATCAGCAGGACCCTCAAGGGTCCCGAAGAACGCTATATGCCCCTAGAGAAATTGGCTCTAGCTCTTGTCTTTGCATCTCGAAGACTTAGAAGATACTTCCAAGGTCATAAGATCACCCTAATGACAGACCAACCCATCCAGAAAGTACTGAGGAGACTGGAGTTGTCGGGGCGGCTGGCTAAATGGGCAGTCGAGTTGGGAGAACACTCCTTAAAGTTCAAAGCTAGAACAGCCATGAAGGGGCAAATACTGGCCGATTTCTTAGCAGAAGTCCCTGAGGATGAGGAGAAAGAACTTTTAAAGTGAGAAGCCTTGGAGAGGGAAGAGAAAGAGAAGGAAGACGAAGCAGTATGGAAGCTACTCACAGACGGGGCCTCCAGTGAAGAGGGCAGCGGAGCGGGCATCACGTTGATTAGTCCCGAGGGGATTGAGTTAACTTACGCCATCAGACTGGACTTTGAGAACACCAATAACACCGCAGAGTATGAAGCCCTTTTAGCAGGGATGAGGCTAGCCAAAAAGATGAAAGCAAAACATGTGGAGGGTAGTACAGACTCGCAGCTAGTGGTCAAACAGTACCAAGGGGAATATGAGGCTAAAGACAGCACAATGGCTCAGTATGTGATGAAGGTAAAAGAAACAACCAAGGCTTTCAGAACCTTCAAGCTAGAATATATCCCCCGCGGGAAGAACAGGAAATCTGATGCCCTTAGCAAGCTGGCTTCCGTGGCGTTTGACCACTTGGCAAGGGAAGTCAAAGTGGAAGTCCTGACCTCTTCCTCTCTCGGAACAGAAGAGGTGGCCATGATTGAGAACACGCAAGAGACATGAATGACACCCATTATATGGTTCCTCAAGGACGGAATGCTACCCGAGGGAGACTGGGCAGCCAGGAAGGTAAGAGTCAAGGCCTTACAATATGAGTTGATCGATGGAGAACTTTACCGAAGGTCATACCTGGGCCCATCCCTCAAATGCGTCGATAGTGAAGAAGCTAAGTATGTGATTAGAGAAATACATGAAGGGATTTGTGGAATGCATTCCGGGCCAAGGACAGTAGTAGCGAAGGCGATGAATGCGGGGTTCTATTGGCCTAGAATGTATGAAACGACATCAGAGGAGATCAAGAGATGTGACAACTGCCAGATCCACGCGCCCATGACTCATCGCCATAAACACCCGATGATACCTATTTCAACGTCTTGGCCCTTCCATAAATGGGCCATCGACATAATCGGGCCATTCCCAGAGGGCCCGGGAGGGGTCAAGGACGTGGTGGTTGCCATCGATTATTTTACCAAGTGGATAGAGGCAAGGCCTTTGGCAAAAATAACCGGGGAACAAATGAGACGGTTTGTGCTAGACAACATCATTTGCAGATACGGGGTACCTAAAGAACTGGTGAGTGATAACGGCGTTCAATTTGCTGGAAGACCCTTCAGGCCATGGTGCGAGCAGATGCACATACACCAAATGTTCACCTCCGTCACCCACGCCCAGAGCAATGGGCTAGTGGAAAGAGCAAATCAAAGCGTTATCAAGGGGATGAAAGGGAGACTCGGAAGGAAACAAAAAGGATGGCTGGAGGAATTGCCATTTGTGCTATGGGCATATAGGACCACCCCTAAGGACTGCAACGGGGAAACTCCCTTCAGCTTAACTTACGGGACGGAGGCTGTCATCCCGGCTAAAATAGGATCCCCAACTGCCAGAATGAAGCTCAGGGAGGCCGAAAACGAACAAGACCTCCGGATGAACCTGAATTTGCTTGAAGAGAGAAGGGAAGTGGCGGCAGTCAGGGAGGCTAAGTACAAAAAGCAGCTTGAAAGTTATTACAATTCCAAGATGAAAAAGTTTAACCTCGTCCTGGGGGATTTGGTCTTAAGAGCAAACGAAGCCAGCCTACAGGAGAACACCGAAAAACTAGGGCCCAACTGGGAAGGACCTTATCGGGTTACATGGGCAAACGGCAAAGGAAGTTGCAAGCTGGAGACACTTCAAGGCAAGGAAGTTGCCAGAACATAGAACCTCATGCAGCTCAGAAAGTACCACATGTGAAGCATAAAAAGATCTTTTAGGAAAAACGGCCAGGGAGCCACTTTTGTAATGATTAATTGGTAGTCAGGGGTTTACCCCCAAGAGAAACCTTTTGTAAAAACTTGTACTGGGGAAACTTGGTCCCCAAGAAATGAATGACAAACGGACAGCTCACTTGTCCCCTTTTGGCAAAACAACAGGTGTTATACCAAGGCAGACGTGCATAGAAGAGCTATAAACCTAACAACAAATAAACACACGTGTACAAGGTATATCAAACATGCCAAACGCCCGGCTGTGGGGCAAAATAGGGTCTAGCTAACCCAAAGAAAACGGACAAACAAGCCAAAAACATAATCTCACATTATAGACTTGTCCAGCGATTGTCCTCGAACAGACAATCCTGGTTTATAAAACAAACCATAAACACAACACGCTTTTGTAAACAAACTACAAAAAGAGGTTTTTTATTACAAAACGAATGTACGATAGGAAGCCCTATTGGCCTTTACAAGAAAAGCTAATACACAAGCTAGAAAGTATGATAGACAAACTAAAGCACAGTTTCTAGCAAACAACCAAAGGTCTTCAGGAAAACGCCGGCCTGATCCCTGGCAAAAACTCCTGCAAAAAGAAAAAACACACCAGAAAACAAGCAAAAGCAAGATAGCAATGTACAGTCATAAGTCATATGATTAAGTACCAGGAGAACCCCTACACAAAGGTTCTCCCCCCCAAGAATCAAAAAGTTAAAAGTATCCTAGAGTGTATAATTGTTCAGGTTACAACCATATCGAAGTGGGTTAATGTTCAGAAATTACTGGGAGCCACCCCCAGACAAAGACTTCGGAGACGAGGGATCGGCAGGAGTAAACAGGGCTTTCAATTCATCGATGGATATCATGGGATGCTCCAGGATCTTCTCAAGAAGGGCCGGGGTCTTACTCCCAAACTCCTTATCCAACTTAGACAACCGCTTCTTAGCTTTGGAATTGTAAAGTGGAGTTTCCTTCCTGTCCAAACCCTGAGCAGAATAAATATATCCATCCTTCAGCCCTGAGTGATATCCAACATCCTGGTAAGCCCTATACACCTGCTCAAGACCACTCTTGAACTCCTCCGATTGAGAGACGGTAGTAAGAAAGGCTCCGAAGCCTTCAGTAATCAACCAATGCCTCTCCTTAGCCAACCGCTGGTTATCATCAGACGTCATCCCATATTCAGCATACATCACATCCAGATCTTTCTGAGAAACAGAGTCAAGTTCCTTTTGATGCTTCAGCTCAGTGGCTAGCTCCTCCTTCTCTTCTACCAAAGCTTCCATCTCCCTCTCCCAGGCTCGCTCCCTCCGCTCCAGCCCCCTGAGCAAAAGACATTGTAAAAAATCCAAAAGGAAACAAACAAAAAAAAAAAGAGAAAGGGGAGAAAGGCTATGCACCTTTTCCTCCTGCAGTTTACGCTCAGCCTCAACCACTTGACATTGGAGCTCAGCAGTAATAGATTGAGAATCCTTAAGGTCACTCTTAAGTCCTTCATTCTCTCTCCTTAGATCATCAACCCGCTGCAACATGCCAGCGCCCCTGAAAAAACCCTCACAGAGTGACATGTTGTACTGATCGTCAAAGAGATCATCCCTCAAAGCAGAATTCATAAATTTGTGGGAGGGAGGGACAGCATGGGTTAAGAAATCCCGGGCAGTTTCAGGGTTGCCCACCACGAAAGACGGAGTAATTTTCCACTTGGGAGCATACGGGGCGGGGAGACCATCGGCAAACAAGGGAGCAAGACGAGATCGAGAGGTAAAACCCTCAAAATGAGAAGGTTTGCTGGTCCCAGTAGCATGGCGAGGAGAAACCTCAAAAGCTGAGGTAACACGAGCAATGCTTACTTCGGGAGTCTTATCTCGAACGCGAGAAGAGGAAGGGGCATTAGGGGTCTCTATTGGAGCATTATAACTTCCCTACTCAGACAAAGAAAGGAAAAAGAACATCAGAAGTCAGCCAAAACAAAGCAAATGCAAAACAACAGACCAAAAGGTAAACTCACCAACAAGGGTTCACTCACAAAGCTGGAGGACCGCAGGTGCTTAGACAAAGAGCCTTTAACCCCAATAGGGGGAAGTTCAGAAGCAACTTTCGTTGCAGGGGGGGGCCTTCTGACCACTGGCACTCCGGAGATCAGCCGGATATCACGCGGGGCCGAGACCTGTTTGAGACTAGCAGCTTTTCGTTTGCGAGCCAAACGGCTCTCCAAATCCTCCTCATCTCCAAGACTAGAATGTTTAACTTGAAGAGAATCAGGGGAACTCTCTTCTCCGTCAGAAGAGGCCCCCTCACCTCCTTCCACAGCAGCAGGGCCCCCTGCCTGAACGAACCCCCCAGTAACCTGCATCTCAACACTCCGGTTCAAACCCGACTCAACCTCATCACCAACCACAAACTTAACATCTTTAGAATCTCCTTGGAGCAGCTTCCACAAAGTCAAATCTGCACAAGAGAAACACTAAAGATGACTGCACAGATCCCAAAGAGTAAAAACAGATACAACAAATCCAGGGCAAAAAGATACCTTTTTTACCGAAAAAGACCTTGGGCGAACTGAGTAGGAAGGGCTCAACCCCCCCATAGCCAGGATTCCCTCAGAAAAAGTGAAAGCCCTCGTCGGATTTTCATACATACGCTTCCATTGGACGATCTCGTCAGCAGAAAAAATGGGAATACTGTCTTCATTAGCAGCCTCGGCATCCTTCGGTGGTGGAGACTCTGGTATCATGGCAGCAGAAACGAAGATGAACCTACTCTTCCATTGTTTAGGATAAGTGGAGGTCGGCATGAAGGTATAACAGGGTTTCGACACACTATCTTTTCGCTTGGCGAAGCTAAACCAATCCCCATCAGAAATCAGTTTATAAAACATGCAAAACAAGGGGACAGACGGCTCGCCGGAGACAGCCACACAAGATAACTTGAAATGTACCACCCTCATAAACCCTAGAGGGTGCAATTGAGAGAAATGAACTCCGAAGTGTCGCAATAGGGCTATCTTGAAGGGAGAAAGTGGGTACCGAACTCCACAGGAGGAAAACGCCAAAGTATAAAGAACAATCCTATCGGGAGTGCATTCAGCCGGCTCATTAGGGCCTTGCAAGATGGGAGAAAAACGATCAGGAATCTTATAGGTCTCCACAAAGGGCTCCAAGTCCTTCGCTGTCAAAACAGACCGAATCATAGAACGGCCGGTACGGCTCATGGTGAGGAAAGAAAGCGGTGATCGGAAAGATGTGAGGGAGAAGAGAAGAGGGAAAAAACTGATAAAGGTTGAAGAAAGATTCAAAAGGTTATGAGGGTATTTAAAGAGGGTAACTGCTATGGAAAGAGAAAAACCATCACATCAGGGTCGTTTCAAATTTAAACCGTCGTGCACGTGTATGGGGAGGATTAAACCCCCACCGTCGATCACCTGTGATTAATGAACCTCGAAAGGAGACGGGGCACGTGATGATTACCTAGGGATTGGCCCACCTCCTTAGCCCAATGGAGCTATTCTCACGAACAATTATGACTCATCCCTGGGTCATGAGATTTGAATCTCAGAACCAGGGACTAAAGATGACTTAACGAGGGGCCTATGGGTTGCCCCATTTATCCGTCTTGGGCTACTGTCGCATGGGCCCAACAGGTAAAAGCCCAACAGCAGTCTATCTTGCCCATTAAGGTTTCCCTTACATAAAATGGGCGGGAAACAAAGGATCAGAACACACAGGCGGTATTTAATGCATGATTAGAAAAGGATCTTTGGCTGGAATTGTACTTCTTAGCCAGAAACATTAAATGAGGTTACAATCTTACCGTTGGGGGTCAGACACGTGTCTGAGCCCCCCGAAGACTCTCAGAACCCGCTAGATCACCCCATTGAAATATCTCACATGGGAGATAAGGTCTCGGGGATATATATAAGGAAGGAAAGAGACAATCATAAGGCAGACTCAAGGTATTACGCTAATAACTCCCTCATTTATTCCGACCAATGTCCTCCCACATTAAATACACACACATTTATTAGATTCACGCCATAGAGGAACATTCCGGTGATCATACTCATCGGAATAAGCTTCTCATACTCTCTGACAAGTTTACTTACTCTCACACCGGAGCTTGGTCACGGATCCCCCCCGGGGCCCTCCGTGACGAGGCTAACGGTTTACTTTTTTGTAGCAACGAAGACTGGGATATCTTGACGTCAGCGAAGACCCCTTGAACGTCATCAGGGACTTGGGTATTCGACATTAGAAAAGTAGAATTTATATATATATATATATATATATATATATATATATATATATATATATATATATGCTTTCTACGGTGGTAATTTTTCACAAAAAGGATCCATGCCATTTACGAATACTTTTCAAATTGGATTTTAAGTCTCATCCTTTGGAACAAAAGAAATAAGAATTTCGATCTGTTTTTTTTTTCGGACTTTAGAACAACTAGGAATTTCTTTTGATTTGTACATACACAAACATATATTATGAACGGATACAACAATTAACGAATCGATATACAATTAAATTAGATTTTTTTTCTCAAACAGCCCATAATACATAAATTTTCTTACCCGAAAACCTCTTCCGGCGATTCAACTCACCGGTTAACCGTCGCTACAATCATCCTCATCATCATCATCAACGACGTCGTTTCGTCGGCGGTTACTCTCCTGGGTTGGAACGGTTTACCGGCGGTTACTCCTCCGCCACATCGAGTACAACTCTACCGTTCATGAAGTCCGATTTGGAGTCTGGAACAACTGGAACACTCTACCCAACGATGACGGAGTCCCCGGAACTCCGGTGGTCTTTTATTCGCAAGGTTTACTCAATTGTAGGCATACAGTTGCTTCTCACCGTCGTTGTGGGTGTTGTCGTGTCGTTTCATCCGATTGTCATTTTCTTAACGATTACAACCGTCGTTATATCATTCTCATCATCACGCCGGTCATCAGATTGAAAATTCAAGCGGAGAGAGTGAAAACTTTGGGATGTGAATATGATGATTTATTCATTTATTATGTTCATGATGGGATACAGCTGTTGAGCACGGCATTTAATATATTTTACTATACAACTGTTGACGCACCGATCATATTCAAAGTTTAATATTTTAATATATTCACATATTTATTTAAATTATGTTTAAAGTGACAAACATGCAGATATAGAGAAACAACTGTATCCCATCGAAGAAAAAAAAAGAAAAAAAATTCAAAGTTTCATATATTTTATTATATTCAAATATTTAATTTAATTATATTATCAAAACACAATTTATATTTACAATACGAAATCATACAAGTGTTTCTGAATTCCTACTCTATTACTAAAACGGCGTAAAGTATAGAACCTGCAGTTCTACCTATAGAGAACCTGAAGTTCTCCTATAATATATATTTTATATTTGCGGCTCGTTTTTAAATCCATGATTCTTTCATTTATAGATAATATGTCGAATTTATCAAAGCTTGAATTCACTGCACTTGAAATCTCGGGCAACAACTACCCCTCGTGGGCTTTTGATGCTAAAACCCACCTGGAAGCAATGAGCCTGGGGGAGACAATAATTGATGGGAATAAAATGTCCCTTCAAGAAAAAACTAAAGCTATGGCATTCCTTCGCCTTCATCTTCATGAAGACCTAAAGAGGGAAAACCGTACTGTCGAGGACCCTCTCGAGTTATGGAAAAACATTCAAGAAAGATTTGACCACCTGAAGTTGGTCTTACTCTCTAAAACTCGCTACAAGTGGGTTCATTTAAGGCTACGAGATCACCTCTGAGCTTAAATTATGTGGTGAACAAATCACCGACAAAGACATGATTGAGCAAATTATCTCAACGTTCCATTTATCCAACATGCTCCTGGCGCAGCAGTACAGGGAACGTAATTTTACAAAATATTCTGAGCTAATATCATGTTTGTTGGTCGCGGAACAAAACAACAAGCTCATACTACAAAATCATTAAATGCGTATTATGTGATGATTTTTTTTAGACTATTTGAACTATTGTTATGTTTCCATTTAAAACCTAGTGATGTTTGATTTATAGTTGCATGCTGTTTTTATCATACTCAAACATGCAATTTCTTATACTTAACGTGTTTTATTATTTCCACAAGAAATATGTATACTAGCTCCAGTAGAGCTATTATTGGTGATGAATGTCTGGTAGATAGCGGTAGTACTAACACAATTCTCAAAGATATGAAATTTTTCTCTGAGTTGTCTCTGGCAGAGACACCGATTAGTACTATATCTGGCGTCAGTAACCTTATCGAAGGCTCCGGAAGAGCACACATAACATTATCTTCGGCTACCAAATTAACTATTGATAATGCATTATATTCTAGTAAATCCAGAAGAAATTTACTCAGCTTTAAAGATATTCGAAAAAACGGTTACCACCTAAAAACAATATCTGAAAATAAAATTGAATATCTTCAAATTACTTCAAACAAAAATGGCCAAGAAACAATTGTTGAACAATTAGAAGCCTTATCCTCTGGATTATATTGTACTAATATCAATCCTATCGAATCATACATGGTGAGTAACCAAAAGCTATTAGATAAAGACACATTCAATATATGGCATGACCGTCTAGGTCACCCTGGTAGCATAATGACGAGACGAGTAATCAAAAGTGCAACCGGGCACCCTCTCAAAAACTTAAAAGTTTTGCTACCACAAGACTTATCATGTGCAGCATGCTCTCTGGGCAAACTTATAACTCGGCCAGCACAAACTAAATTGATATATGAAACCCCATCATTTTTAGAAAGAATCCAAGGGGATATTTGTGGGCCTATTCATCCTCAATGTGGACCATTCCGCTATTTCTTGGTCTTAATAGACGCATCCATAAGGTGGTCACATGTGACCCTTTTAGCTACTCGAAATGTAGCATTTAATGACTATTGTATGTCAATTGGGATCATGCGGGAGAGTTCACATCTCAAGCTTTTAATGACTATTGTATGTCAATTGGGATCAATGTTGAACATTCAGTACCTCATGTTCACAGACAAAACGATTTAGCTGAATCTCTGATTAAACGATTACAAATAATCGCTAGACCACTCTTAATGAGATGTAAATTACCATCTTCTGCACGGGGTCATGCTATTTTGCATGCCGCTGCACTGATTAGATTGAGACCAACTGCTGATCATGAATACTCCCCATTGCAACTGGTCTCCGGACGAGAACCAAGTTTGTCCCACCTTAGAATTTTTGGTTGTGCGGTATATGTACCAATACCGCCACCACAACGTACTACAATGGGACCCCAAAGAAGATGGGGTATCTATATTGGTTTTAACTCCCCGTCCATAATTAAATATTTAGAACCAATGACAGGAGACATGTTTACAGCACGGTATGCTGACTGTCATTTTGATGAAACAATGTTCCCAGTCTTAGGGGGAGATAAGGACAAAGAAAGACTGGTAATACAAGAAATAATGTGGAATGCATCATCGCTATCAAATCTCGACCCCCGAAGTGGTCAATGTGAATATGAAGTCCAAAAGATTATAGATTTGCAAAGAATAGAGAATGAATTACCAGATGCATTCACATACACGAATAGAGTGACAAAGTCATATGTACCAGCATCCAATGCACCTGCTCGAATTGAAGTAATCCCAGAAGCGATTACTATACAACGAAAGCGTGGGAGACCAATCGGTTCCAAAGACAAAAACCCACGGAAATGAAAAGAGCAAAGTAACGCAGTTGGTGAAAACTCACAAAAGATTATAAATGAAACCCCGGTAGAGGTAAATGTCCCAGAAGAGACAACTATGAATCCAGAGGAAAATCAAGTTTCAGAAGAAACACCTGTACCGAACGAAAATGAGATCTCTATTAATTATGTACAAGATAGTACAATGTGGAACCGGAATAAAACACGTGTTGATGATATATTCGCATATGCTATAGCAACGGATGTAATCAATGAAAATGATTACGTACCTAAAACTTTAGAAGAGTGCATGCACAGAAATGATTGGCCAAGATGGCAAGAAGCCATAAATGCCGAACTAAATTCTCTCGAAAAGCGACATGTTTTTGGACCTGTAGTCCGAACGCCCATAGACGTCAAACCAGTAGGTTATAAATGGGTGTTTGCAATAAAGAGAAATGAAAATAATGAGATTGTACGATATAAGGCTTGACTTGTAGAACAAGGGTTTTCTCAAATCCCAGGAGTTGATTATGAGGAAACGTATTCCCCTGTAGTGGATGCGATAACCCTTAGGTTCCTAATCGGCCTCACAATCTCTGAAGGACTTCATATGAGACTAATGGATGTCGTCACCACATACTTATACGGGACACATGAAAATGACATCTACATGAAAATCCCTAAAGGATTAAAATTGCCTGAAGCATTGAAATCAACACCTCGAGATATGTGTTCTATAAATCTCCAGAGATCTTTATATGGTCTCAAACAATCTGGTCGTATGTGGTACAATTGACTTAGTGAATATCTTGAAAAGGAAGGATACAAGTCTGATGTAATCAGTCCATGTGTCTTTATAAAACGATCACTCTCAAATTTCACTATAATAGCAGTCTATGTTGATGATATCAACATCATCGGATCTCCTGAAAAGATAGAGAAAGCTGCTCAGTTGTTAAAGAAGAAATTTGAAATGAAAGATCTTGGTATGACGAAATTATGCATCGGACTACAATTTGAGTATCTGTGCAATGGCACATTTGTCCATCAATCAAACTACATCCAGAAGATGTTAGTACGTTTCAATATGGATAAAGCACATCCATTTAGCGTAACTATGGTTGTCCGACCGCTAGATCCACACAAGGATCCTTATCGCCCTCAAGAAGAAGGCGAAGAAGTACTTGGTCCAGAAGTACCGTACTTAAGCGCGATTGGTGCCCTTATGTATCTCATAAATAACACAAGACCTGACTTTGCATTTGCAGTACATGTAATAGTGAGATACAGTTCGAATCCAACACGTAGACACTGGAATGGCGTAAAACATATATTCCGGTATATTTGCGGGACACAAGACTTAGGTCTTTTCTATCAGAGAGATCAAAAGTCCCAGCTTGTTGGGTATGCTGATGTCGGATATCTATCAGATCCTCACAAAGCAAAATCTCAGACAGGTTACGTATTCACATACGGTGGCACAACAATTTCTTGGAAGTCAACTAAGCAAACACTTACAGCAACATCATCAAACCATGCTGAATTGATAGCACTATATGATGCTGGTCAAGAATGCGTGTGGTTGAGATCAATGATTAATCACATACAAGAAGCATGCGGATTAGAACAGATCAAGAAGGAGCCGATAATTATTTATGAAGACAATGCTGCTTGCATAGTTCAGATCAGGGAAGGTTATATCAAGGGTGATCGAACAAAGCACATCTCACCAAAATTTTTCTGAACATATGACTTGCAAAAAGAAGGGGAAATTGATGTTCGTCAGATTAAGTCAAGTGAAAATCTAGCTGACCTGTTCACGAAATCTTTACCTAGAAGCAGTTTTGAGCAGCTATCACACAAGATCGGTCTTCGTAGATTGAAGGATGTTTGTTGAATTCAGGGGGAGAATTATACACGCTGTACTCTTTTTCCCTTCACTAAGTTTTGTCCCACTGGGTTTTCTTAGTAAAGTTTTTAGTGAGGCAGCATAGCTGATCCAGTAGTATCAGTTTATTTATTCAGGTCCTGAAGTACCTATTTAACATCATCCTGAAGTATGTTGTTAAAATATGTATAATTCTAAATGTCTGAGAGGGAGTGTTATAAACCAGACATTTTAGGCCCAACCCATTACTTATGGGCTTTAGGGTTTATGGTTATGTTTATCTTTATATATTATAATGTTGAATATATATATTGTAATGTTGAATATTGTGAAGGATTGAATTAAGTTTTATCTCTATTTGTCTTTGGGTTTTTATCATTTTTTTTTCCTAACAAAATATTTACCAATAAATAAGTTCCGTACAAACTTTGTTTTGTAATAATATCAAATCTTTTTTCAAACGACTCTAACCCATTTGTAAATTTGATAGCAAATATATATTATTTAAGTAAGTTAAGAAAAAGACGATTTGATCTGCCATACACTCGTCAAAACTCAAATTGATTGTTTCCTAAAAAAATCTAATTCAAACAAAAATCGTCAATTCCATATCAATTACATGCATTTAATTCTTTCAAAACAGCCAAATCGTAATTTATTTTGACAAACCGGATATCCGGCAATCATTCCATGAACTCTTTAACCCGTTATCATTCAAGGTCAAGTATTAAATCTCGTTCAAACCTGTTGTGCTTTCAACTTTTGGCAACCCTACCAAAACTTTTATCCGCGCATACCACCTTTAACCTCTCGACCAAATCCTTCCCGGCGACTCCCCATCATCGTCAACGGATCTTGGTGGTTAACTTCATCACCACCAATGAACTTGCCCTCCTTCATTGTTTCCGTGTTGATCGATGCTCATAACCCGTCTTACCTTGTTTCTTTACTCCTTGTCATATATATATATATATGTGTGTGTGTGTGTGTTTGTGTGTGTGTGTGTGTGTGTTTGTAAAACCCGAACCTCCTATAGTTTGGCAAATTGAATCAAAACTTGCTATGTGCAAGTATGGCTCTTCAGTCCTCTTTCCATAAAACTCTGGCAAATGGCCTAAGTATTGAGGCCTCACCTCGAAAGGTCTGTTATTGTTTCCAACAGGTTTGACTATAGCCGACGAGTTAGGTACTACAACTGGTCGACATTGACCTTCAACGCCTTGAATTGGTACCCTTGAACGACTTGTGGGAGACCATCCACAAACTGTATCTGATCGCCCCCAACCCGATTATTAGCTCTTTGATTCCCCGTATTGAATTGCGGGACTCCATGTTGAACTTGATTTTGTGGAATCGGGCGAGGGATGTGTTTTCTTTGATTGACTATTGTACTGGGTAGCCTTGATTCACATTGTACCCCTCATCGTATCTGTAACAAGCATATCTCCCGTCATACTGATTCTGATAATCATCATCTTCCCAACCGGATTCCCAAGTATGCACACTGCCTTCTCTGTGTTGGAAACCCTCATCATACCGATGTTGATGTTGTGGTTGGTTGTGACGAATGATCTCCCCATGTCGGAGATTTAGATTCCCCGGTTGGTTTTGTGGGCCTGTGTTGAACTGTGGAAATGGTTGTGGTGGTGGTTGATTCTGGTTTTGGTTATTCGGCTGGTTTTGATTTTGATTTTGGTTTTGGTTTTGAGGGATTGGTGGATCTGGAATGGGAGGGATTGGTTCGTTTTGTGCTTGGTTTTGTGGCTCTTGGTCAGCCATCTCGTGAGCTGCTTGTTCAAGATCTTGAGCAACTGTTGACGACTGAGCTTTAGCCTTCACTGCTAAACGTAGAAGAAAGAGATTCTGTCGAGCAGTCTTTTCAATTTCTGAATCAAATAAGAACGGTGATGATTTCTTTGAGAACCTGGTATGCATGCAACACTAGAATCACCTGCATGCAGACAAACAAGAAACCAAGCGTAATATGGAACGAAACAAAAGGAAATATTTTTGAATTTTTGGGTTTTTTCTAATTTTTAGGTTTTTTGAATTTTTAAGAAAAAACAACTAACTAAACTAAGCGCACCGATTCCTCGACAACGGCGCCATTTTGATCAATGTCGTAAGGTCGGTCAAAAATATAAGTGGAAAATTGTCCTATTCACCTTTTACTAGTAAAGGGCAAGTAAGGTGTCGAATCCACGGGGAATCAGTGGAAAGTATGAAAGTTCGTTGTTTTAATTATCATCTATTTCTAAACTAATTGATTTTTGCAGTTTTGAGAATGATTGTGAAAACAAATATAAATTAGAGTTGTAAACAGTTATGAGGAAAGGACCAATCTTCGGGTTTTCAGGTTATGCAGAAAATCAGGTTACTTAGTTACTACCAATTGGAAATTACATAGACATGATTTAAAAACTTGTTTTGATAAATAATTAACAGACAATATATTTGATTGCAATGATCCACGATCGAAACTGAAGGATTGATGCAAATGAATAGTAATCCAGTTAATTACCAGTTTCAGATTTCATAAACATTAACGGATTCAATGATTAAAGGTTAAAATCAATGACAATTAGAACTTAATCCCAATTGTTGATGAAACAAACCAAATAATTGATGAACAAGAATGAATACGATAATCAAATATTGTTTAATCGAAACAAAAACAATAAGAACGACTAACCGAATGATTAATCGAATCCTATTCCAAATCATATTCCAAAAAGTCGTAACCGTACGCAAACCAATGTTTCGTACATAAACCCTATTCCCGGAGACGGTCACGGAACGACTAGCCGCTCATGTTACACGAACAATCTTCGATAGCTTGATATGAAGTTGAAGGCATGATTGATTCGGTAAGTGAAGTTGGAATTATGATGATGAATAATGATGATGTTCGTGAGTTTGAAGCTCCCAAAAAAATATAGTTTGTTCCCCCCAAAAAAAAATCGAGAGTACGGAAATATTTATAAGAGCCCAAAGTTGTTGTAAAATCGATGATCATGAAGTTGCTGCCAAAAACCCTCCATAATGATGAAGTGCAGCTGATTTAAGAATAGAAAAAAATAATATCTCGCTCCTCCGTGAATGGTCACTGCCAATTATTCCCTTGTATGCTGCCAATCTTTTTCGTGGATTAATGATGCTATTGAGCCGGTTTGGGAGCCCCAATTAATGATGACTACTGCTGACTTTTGTAGCCCAGTAGAAGTCCACCACGTAGGGTTTTTTTTTCTTTTGAACTGCCAACAAACTCAATCTCGAGCACTCTCGGGGGCACCCACCGGACAAACGGAGTACTCCGAGAGTAACCCGAGTCCACCACCAATTCCGGGGAAAACCCGGTAACCCACCCGCCCGTAGGCATGACAGTGAAATTACCGGTAAAACCCGTTTGGCTCAAGGATCCAACCCAGGTTTCCTTGGGTCTCCTATCATTGTCCACCAGTGACTCACTCTGCACCAAGTGGGAGTCGAACCTGCATCTCACAAGAGAAATGCAAGCCCTCCACCACTTGATCTAAAGATCATTGGCAAGTAGGGTTTTAATCCCTTAAAATTGTTCCACAAGAACCACAAGTGTAGCCTCTTTAAACATCACCGTCACCTACGCTTATTAAACAGTAGATTACGGTTTCCTTTATGTTGTTGTCTCACTCAATCCATAGGCCCCCATGTTGACCATATACCTCAATTCAATTTACTGTTTCTTTTTGTGAAGTCCCGCCCGAAACCGTAAGTCACGGTACAAAATCCGTAAGTGGTAGCGCAAATTTCATGCCTCAACCCCAACTCACATATAACTTTCATAGAATAACAATTTAGCCCCCTAGCCTTTCGCAATTCATTTTCTTTTATGTTTTCTTTGCTAAATTCATCTAAGGATTAATGACCGCATGGCCCCTTGACTTCAATGTTTCATACTTCTTTCGATTCCAAGTAGTTATTCGATCAGGAGCATTCCCGAATGCTTCCGTTAGCCGCACTCGTCAACCTTACACGTTTTGCTTTACCTCTAAACCCCTTAACTTCACCAAATTCACTTGTTTTGCCTGCAAACATACAATCACTCGCAATAAGCTAATTCCAGGCATATAATCATATAAAACAAGCTAAACCACGTTAGATAACCAACTGGGGTAGCCCAGTTGGCCAGCCCCACCCACCTCTTCCCAAGAGACCCGGGTTCAAATCTTGGTATGATGTATGTTCAGCCAAAGAGGCGAGCTCGGAGGGTATTAACCGCCAGGCAGCTATGGGGCTAAGCTAGCTTGTGGAGTGGGTTCACTCCAGCGGCCGTGAGGTCCGTGCAATATCCCCCCGATAATCACTTGAACATCCATGTTTCACACTCTACATCAAGGATCAGGAGAAAACGGTTGGAAGTGTGAAAACAGTGAGAACGATTTTCAGCCACAAGGTCTTTGTGATTTGTGTCTGAGATTGATGCGGTGGCATTTTTCTAAATATTGGGAACCTTACAACTACTAGGAGGGGTAAATTGGGAAGATTCAAACAAGGATGCACATGCTAATCAAATGTCATTTTCCCCCATCATATTTAAACGCAAATAACTTTTTTATACGTGATTATTTTTCTAAAAAAATCACATCATAAAACTTAGTGTTTTTATCTTTCCAACGAGTATACTATTGATATATTTTTAGAAAAAAATGAACTGAGTTTTCTATGGCATTTTGAACTTTGTTTCTTTATGGCGTTTTCAACTGGGTTTTTATGGCGTTTTTCTGAATTCGGTGTTTTATGGCGTTTTTAACTAGGTATTTTCATGGCGCTTTTCTGAACCGGGTGTTTTTATGGTGTTTTTAACTAGGTATTTTCATGGCATTTTTCTGAACTGGGTGTTTTTATGGCGTTTTCAACTGAGTTTTTCTTGGTCTTTTTCTGAACTGGTTGTTTTATGTCGTTTTCAACTGGGTACTTTGATGGCGTTTTCTGAATTGGGTATTTTTATGGTGTTTTTATTTGAACACCAAGTTCATGTCATTTTTTTAATTTTAAAAGTTTAGCAATAGTATACTCATTGGAAAGATAATAAAACACTAGATTTATGGTGTAATTTTTTTTAAATAATCACGTATAGAAAAGTTACGAGAGTTTAAAAAGATGGTGGACTATGCATGTGACTTGCATGTGCATGGTCTATGGCATGTGCATGGATTTTTTGACAATATTACCCTTAGTGTAAGTTAGCATCAACGCCACATATCCACACCAAAATCATTCTCACCGTTTTCACACTTTTAGTCGTTTTCTCCCGATCTGGCCCCTGCACACACACACACACACATACATATATATATATATATATATATATATATATATATATATATATAGGGTAAGGTTCATGCGAGAACCACCCTTATTGCGAGAACCGCGAGAACCAATGTGAACACAAAATAAAATCTAAAAAAAATCAAAAAAGCACTCAAATTTTTTTTAATATTTAAAAAAAATCGCTATATTTCGTTACCATAAAAAAAAACTTTTTTTTTTCGAGTAACAGTTATCCATGCACATGTGCATATGTATCATTACTTCAACAAATTCGGTAATACGTTATCAGGAATAGACAATTGCACTTTAATTTACAATACCATTAGTAATACACTACTTTTTACATTACCAATATTCAAAATGCACATGTGCATCATTAGGTATAACCATGATATAACGTGTTTTGGTACAAAAAGTTTGTGATTTTGAATGGAGAAGT
Source organism: Helianthus tuberosus (assembly GCA_030545235.1). Lineage (NCBI taxonomy): Eukaryota > Viridiplantae > Streptophyta > Magnoliopsida > Asterales > Asteraceae > Helianthus > Helianthus tuberosus. The sequence goes on along the minus strand of JARYGA010027897.1, from coordinate 33,000 downwards.
AGGCCCATATACATGTTTTTTGGTTAGTTATATCTAGTGGTTGATGGTTTGGTTATAGTTGTCAATTTTTGATGTAATATGTTGATTGGATGGTATAAATGGTGTTTACATACATGTAATAAAGTGAAAATATTGTTAATGGTATTGTATTATGGATGGTAGGAGGTAATGGTATTGTATTATGGATGGTAGGAGGTAATGGTAGTGTATTATGGATGGTATGATAGATGAAAGGGAAAGTGTATTCAAAGTAGTGTACCAAAACACCTTATTTCATGTTGATACATATAAATGCACATGTGCATTTCTAATATTGGTAATGTAAAAAGTAGTGTATTACATATGGTAGTGTAAATGAAAGTGCAATTGTCTAATATGTGTAATGAATTACGGAATTTGTCAAAGAAATGAAAAAAATGCACATGTGCATGCTTGTGTATTATGGATGGAATGATAGATGAAAGAGAAAGTAGTGTACCAAAACACCTTATTTCATGTTTATACATATAGATGCACATGTGCATTTCTAACATTGTTAACGTAAAAAGTAGTGTATTACACGTGGTAGTGTAAATGAAAGTGCAATTGACTATTATTTGTAATGAATTACGGAATTTAACAAAGAAATAATACATATGCACATGTGCATGGATAACTGCTACTCGAAATTTTTTTGTTTTTTAAATTTTTTTTATTAACAAAATATAGCGATTTTTTCAAAAAAAAAAAATAGTAAAAAAATAAAAAAAATAATTTTGGGTGTTTTTTAGATTTTTTAGGAATTATTGTTTGTGTTCACACTGGTTCTCGCGGTTCTCGCAATAAAGGGTGGTTCCTAACAGATCTTTGTCTATATATATATGTAGTATATGTAGGGGAGGGTTATCTTGAGAACACTCATTTTTGTGAGAAAACTAGGAACAATTTCCATCCATAGATCATCCTAAATTAAGGGCTAAGATTAGAGGGGATTTAAATGAGGAGAAAACTTAAATTAAAAGACAAAAGGGGCATTATTGTCAAAACATAAAACTCAAAAAACCCATCAAAATCCTTCAATAGCATCTCTGTAAAAAACCCTTCAAATTTATAAATCACGATGCTGGAGATTTCAAAAATCAAAAGAGGAATACGAAGAATCAATCTCGCCCAATTTGGATTCGATTGAGATCATCTTCGATTTGACTGATTATGAACGGTTGGCTGATGTAATAAGTGAAAAAAATTTACTCTTCTTTTTTCAGGTACTGGTTTTTGTTGTGATTTAGATCTAATTGATCGTTTGAAGTATGATTATTTCGTTGGCTGAGGTTATAAGCGAAGAAACTTTGCTCGTCTTCTTTAGGTACTGATTTTTGTTGTAATTTGGATTTGGTTGATGGTTTGAATTATGATTATTTGGCTTATGTTAGTTATGTATGAATTTGTTAGGTTTGTTTGGACGTTTATGTGATTTTTAGTTATGTATATGGAGAATTGGTTGAATTAGGGTTTCTATAACTAAATTTGAGTATGAAATTCTTAGGTTTGTTTGGACATTGATGCAAATTTTAGTTATGTATATAGAATATTGGTGGAATTGAGGTTTCTATGACTGAATTTAAGTCTAAAATTTTTTAGGTTTGCTTGGACATTGATGTGAATTTTAGTTATGAATGTTGAGAGAATTGGTTGAGTTCCGATCACGCTATCATATCATTATCTATAGGTACCAATGCACTTTTCATAACTATGCAACGTCTATCAGTAACAATTCACGATTTGTTAATCTATTGCCAGTGTTTTTTGATACTAATCTTGCTTAGGGTTTCTCGTTGAACAAAGCGCCACACTAAAAGACTGGGTTTATTTGAGTATAGGGATAGTGTCTTATGTTCATGGGTCAACTAAGGTTTTAGGATTACAAGTTGATGAATTGTTTTTAACTATATGTTATTGTTACTTTTGTTTATTGATAAAAATGTGTATGAGTTTAACACATATTGACGCTAGGATTAACTCGGGAAGTGTGTTGGTATCGGGTTTCGGTCAGTCTCAGGATTTCCATATGTTTTTACACATGTGTAAATCATAATACTTTAAAAAATCAGCATAAATAAGAAAGTTTACACATGTGTAAATCATATATATGAATGTTTACACGTGTGTAATCATAATAATTAAAAAAATAAGCATAAATACGAAAGTTTACACATGCGTAAAACATATATATAAAGGTTTACACATGTGTAAATCATAGTACTTAAAAGAAATAAGCATAAATATGAAATTTTACACATGTGTAAATCATATCTACGAGGAATGAACATGGGTACCGGACCCGTACTAAAATACCGATACCAAAAGACGACAATAATGTGTACCGGTGTACAATACAAGTATTTACTAGTAAATCAATCAAAATAGTTGTACCGGTCCCAAAAACGGTAAAAATGGGTACCGATACAGGTACCGAAAATGATCGGTACGGTACCCTTAGTTTTAAAAAGCGTGCCTGAGGCGTGCCTAGGCGCGAGGCGCATCTGGGGCTTTTTCGCTCAACGCCTTGTGTAATTACAAGAAGCGCCCAAAATGCGCAGATTTTTGGGTTTTTTTTGGGGGGATTATTGGCTTGAGGCGTGCGCCTCATGTACTTGAGGCATTTTTTCTGCAGAAAAAAGTTGTACCTTAGGTTTTTTTACTTGTACATATAAGTAAAATTGTATAAAAGCCTTATTTATAGCTATATTTTGGTTAAAAGAAGCTAAAAACCTATGGGATTTGTATGGGATATATAAAAAAATTATATAAACACCTTGCGCCTCGGGTACAAAAAGCCCACCGCTTTTGCGGTTTGCGCTTTGCGCCTCAATTTTAGACCTCGTCGCTTTTGTGCGCTTATCGCTTTTTAAAACCAAGCAGGTAACACTCTTTATATTTGACCCAGCAAAACGGGTTGGGTTACGGGTATTTGCCACTAGTTGACTGGTTGGGTAATAAATTTTTGAAATATGATTTCAAACTTCTGGAAAATCTTCTGAATAACGTTTTTGGAAGGTAAGTGGCAAAATAAACGGGCTTGTTTTGGGTCGAAACTAGTACACTGTTTTCTATGAATTGACCCTGAAGCGTGTTTTTGTTTCTATTTTTTATTTAATTTTTAGAAATAGCATGTTTGTGAAATATGATCACAAACTTTTGTAAGATCTTCTGAATAAATGTTTTGTTTTACGAAGTGGCAGAATAAACAGGTTGGGTTATGGGTCAAATTGGGTGCTCTTTTGCTATGGTCTGCCCAGAAAAAAAATTTCCCCTCTAAATGTTAATTTTTTTAATTTGGTAAGTTTGTGTAATATGATGAATATTTTTTCTTACTAAATGGTTTATAGGGTTTTATTACTTATTAGACTTTTCAAGTAATCCATGCTTACTGTTATGTTGTTTACTATATTAGAGGCTTATGGTAATTAGTAAAAACTACTGCACAGTTGTATAAATGGTTTATTTCCAACATGCAAGGATATCTGGTTACATTTTAGGCATTTATGCTTTTTTTATTATCCATCAAGATTGTAGTGATTTTTGTATGGACTTTAGGCCTTGTATGTATAGATTTTAGTTAACCTTGTTCATTCAAGCATCTCGAACTGTTTTAGCGTCTTGCGAGTCTTAGCAGTCTTTTAGCTTCTTAAGTGCAGCCCTGGTTTTGATTTTTGACAAAGTTTTTTCCTTGAAGATGCATCACTGTCTTTTGTATCGTCGAGTGTCCTTTTTTAAGTAACTTTAATGGTTATTTTATGATTAGTTTAAGTTTGTGTAGCAGTAATTTGTGTTTATGGATGTTCTTTGTTGAAACAGATCACATGTGTATAGTCTACTTGAAATCAGTGGGTCACGCAAAATGGAAAGACATAGAATCTGTGAAACCTCAAAAAATAAAGTTGGCTTGAGCAACAAAGGAAAATGGCATTGATGTGGAGTATTTGTAATGAGACACATGAAGACCTATAAGGAAAGTCGCGTGAATAATTGGGAATGCGGTTTCAAAATGGAGAAAAGAAAGAAACAAAACGGACAATTGAGCTTCCTTAGACAAACATATGTTGTGAATATTTTTCTTTCGAAAGCAAATATTCACAGAGAATTTGTGATCCAGAAAACTAGTTGATATTTTGAAGTATGAATTTTGTTTTTTATGTTATCGTGCATACCAAACAGGTTTCATTGGCTGCGGTGGTTTGGGAATTAAAAAACTTTTGTAATTCTGACCATTAACGTTGATATTTGGTAAGATTATTATTCTTGTTATCTTTGTGTTTGTATGGGTCGGATGGCTTTCAATTTAATCCAGGTATTATGCGATTGTATTGGTGTGGGAGGTATGTTTTCCAAAAAGTTGATGGTTTTGTTGACTCGCTTTGAAAAAGACTCGGTACAGTGCAACCGATCATTCAAAAACAGGTATTCTCAATGCGCGTCAACGTGCAAGCCTATGAATTCAACAACAATATGATTCTTTAGTACAACCATATATTACAAACATCATGCTGAAGCAAGTTCTCTTGCACTTAACAAAAAATGTTTGAATAAACAATCATTTTATACAAAGTTTGGCTCCATCGACGCCATAAAACTCAAGCATGAGGAGACGGGTTTCTCTTAAATATGCATATGCATCACTATATATAGCAACTACATTCGTAAACATAACCAAACCAATCATCAAGCCGCCAAAATCTTATCCCCTTTCGTTGACATACCATGGAAATCCCTAAACACAAAAAAAAAAATAATAATAAACAGCATAAAGTGCACGAATTAGAACCGTTGTTGGTGGCATTTTTGTAATTTAGGATGATTATTTACCTTATGGGTTCTTGTGTAGACATATGCCGGGAAAAATGGGTCGCACTAGGCTGGGTAACTGGTTTGGATCAAACATGTTCTAAAGCTAGTTTGGGCCAGGACGAGACTAAAGGCGTTGGATCTTAGTCGGACATGTGGCCGTAGAAAAGTTGTTGTGGTTTGTTTAACAAGTGGTCGCGGAAACGTTGGATCTTAGCTAGTTGTAACCTGTAGAGAAAGATTGGTTAAACAAGGGGTGTCGTCCCCTTATACATAAGATAATATCTTGTTTAATTCACAGCTTACACATGTGTAAATGAGCTGCACATGTGTAAAACAGAAACAACTAATTGACAGGGAACAATTTACACATGTGTAAATTAGCTGAAAATGTGTAAAACAGAAATAACTAATTGACAGGGAACAATTTACACATGTGTAAATTAGCTGAAAATGTGTAAAAGATAAACTATTAAGTGACCACGAAATAGTTTACACACGTGTAATTGTTCAAAAATAGTTAAAACATAACCAATTAGTGATAGGGAACTTTTTACACATGTGTAATTCAGTTAACATTGTGTAAGAACAACAATTTACACATGTGTATATAAGCTGAAAATGTGTAAAACAGAAACGTATAACTGATAGGGAAAAATATTTACACATGTGTAACACCCCTGAACGTATGTAAATCATAAACAAAAAAGTCGCAATGAACACTTACACATGTGTAAAACAAGAGTTACGAATGTGTAAATCTGTAACACCTCGTAAATTCATACCCAATAAAATAAAGACACGTGTCATGGCAGGTAAAACATGTCATAAGCCCGGATCAAGTTGAAAGATGTATGGTAGGATTTAAAAGTGTCGACAAGTTAATTAATACCTCTGAGCGACCCATTTATGAATCCCAAACCTTAATCTATATTATAAACATCTGATATATTCAAATCCGGTTATTTTGATAATGTATAATTCAAATTGGCACAAGAAATGGATCCTATGTTTCATACGACAAATTCCCTTCAAAATCATTCATCAATAAAGTCCAAGGATGTGTAAGTGCATGGCAACACCTTCAAGAGCATGCAAAGGTCTGGTTCATGGTCCCCTCCTGCTGATAAAGGCATAAGATTCGAAGTTGTAAAGAATGCATGGTCAAAGCCTAAGAGATTACAAAGTTTTGTCTTCTGATGAGGGCTTACGGACCGCAAGAAGACCACCCTACGGTCCGTAAGGTGGCGGAGCTGGGCGAAAATAAATAAAAAGCGGATACGAACCGCAAAGCCAAGGGCTTACGGTCCGCAAGGTTGTAACTGGGCATCTTAGATCAAGGTCGGTTGCGGACCGTATAACTTTTAACTTACGGTCCGTAAGATGTGCTTACGGACCGCAAAGGATATTGCTTACGGTCCGTAAGACTGTCGCTGGCAGCAAAAAAAAAGGACAGATGCCTGTTCAGCCTGTTACACCGCCTTAGTTGCATGGTATTTGAATTACAGGAATTTTACCAACAGTTTTGCATGCCTAGGGACACCTGGGAACATCATACAACATTTGTAGACTTGCTTGGCATCATCTTGATCAATTAAACTCACTATATAAGAAGTTCCATGGTTGCAACATTGGAGCACCTCATTTGAAAACTCTCAAGCTGATCTCTGGAGCTTCTCTGGCTTTCAACAAGTTTCCTTAGGATCCATAATCTTGCTTAGGACCTTTGTAAGTGTCCTTAACCTCCTAATTACGTTTATAATTAGTTTAATGGCCTAAAGTCAAACCCGTCGTAATTAAGGTTTGACTTAGTGATTAATCACTAATGGTCCAGTCAATTCTCGAATTAAGAGTAGCTTTGAGTTGGTAATTATGTGGGTAATAAAACCCTAAAAGGGCACCCTCTGATTCCCACTCTAACTAGGTCAATTGTCGGGTCAAACTTGATCTTAAAAAGTCAACAGAAAGCTAATTTTCAAATAATCACATAATTAACAATGTGGAAGCCATGCAACCTATTTTATCACTAATATAACTTGGTAATTAATGTAAGAACATGTCTAAACATGTTCAACCCGACAATTTTCTGTATAAGCTCGGTTCGGAACCGAAAGTCGCATGAAAGGACTTTTGCTTTGACTTTCAGTTCTGACCCAATGTAGCATGTTTTAGAAATGCCTTAGAGCTTTATTAGGACCAGGTTACATGTTAGTATAACCCTCTGTGATTATACAACTTGGTTCATTAGTTATCCGATTCATATGCAAGTTTCCGTTATATGCCTAAATGTTGACCATAACGCCCTTTTGACTTTAAAACAAGAATTGTGAAAATGTGAGAGGACAATAATCTTTAGTACTGATTTATAAACATATCCCTAAATTTTCACATCAGTTGGAGGTCTAGATTAAGAGTTATGCTCAATAGCGTAATTAGAAAGCTCTTTATTAATTAAACGGTGTAATTAGCATAAAGCCTATCTAAACCCAATTTTTGAAACCAAACTTTTTACCTACTGATGTAAAATAATATTTTGGGATTTTTGAAGATTTTTACTAAATTTTAGGCTGAGCATAACATAGGGTTATAGCTTTGATGCGGTAATTGTCGGTTTTGCCCTTTTGGCCTATAAAATGAGTTTTTTTATAATATTTTGATACCAAACCTTTTGCTTCTAATTTTATATAATAAATAGAATATTTTAAGCCTTCTGGAATAATAAAAATATCAGCTTTCATTATAAAACCCGGAAATCGCTTAAAACCACCTTTTTACGCGTTTTAAACGCATAGTATGTATTAAAACTATTTTAAATATATAGGACTTGATACCTACTGATATTTTTAGTAAATTTTTATATTTTAACAGTAAGCAAAAGTTTTAAACTCGGATTTCCAGATTTGACCTTTTAAGCTTATGTGAAATTACCAAAATGCCCCTACGTTGCATAGGTTAGTTATAAGAGGTAAATTTCACCTATATACCATACCCTACTGTTATGACTTATAAAAATAAGTACTTTTACTGAGTATATCAGACCTAAAACTCAGATTTACATTTAAACTCTTTATAACCTTTAAAATGACCAAAATACCCCTACGGGGCATAATTTGAGTTTAAATTCATTTTGGGCATAATGGAAGGTATCTTACTGATATCACAACATATTTAAGGCATATTAACTTAGGAAACCTGTTCATGAATCATTTGGTTACCCGTAACGCATTATTCGCGTTCGGTGCGGTGTATGTAACTAGTTTGCATAAACTAGCCGAAACGGGTCAAACCTTATCATTATTTTCTCAAAATCCAGAATGTGTTTAGACTACCCATATTATACAAGTCTTTAAACTTGTCAGGTCTAAAACACATTCTAATCCGGTCATCGCTTAATCGTGCGTTTTGAACCGTATATCTTTCTTTAAAACTAACCGGTCTAAGTTTAGGCTTAATTAAGACCCGTTAGGAATCTAATAGGTTATTAAAACCTTCGTTCCAGATTAGGAGCCCGGTAAAAGCTACTTGCTCTCGCTATTTATGAATTATACTTACTCAGGTAAATACTTTTAACTTATTTTCCCTATACGGGCTTGGGATACGGTATTATAATAATACCGCTTGGTCGGGTTTGTAGTTATTTAAATTGGATTGTGATTAATGTATTTACATAACTCGTTTTAATCTGTATTATTTGGTGTATGGCCTTTGGGGGTTAAATGACCATGTCCAGGATATCCTTGGCATCATTCAAAGAAATGGCCACAACCTAAGCACGGGGTGTAGGCAACACCTGACAGATGCATTATGTAAAAACTGGTAATCCACTTAAAGGAATCAACCTTGTGAGCATTATACCTATGGCGTGTCAGTTAATCATGTCCGGCTCTTCTAACCGACCCTGACGGATGACAAATAAGTAAAACTGTATACAAGATTATTTTTAAATAATTGTCCCAAGTTATAAAAGATTTTTTGTGCCGTGTGCATTCAAACTAATTTTTGTTAAACTCTTTTCAAAATGAGTCAGTTAATTGTATTTACCAGTGTAAACTGACGTATTTTCCAAAAAGGCTAAGTGCAGGTACTAGACGAAATAGGCTGGCTACTTCTGACATCATTAATCAAGTCTTGCAAGCTCTAGATGTTAAAGTCTGTTGAACAATGATCTTTTTACCTTTTGATCCACCTGTGGATCTTTTACTGTCCGGATTGTAATACTTTGATATTACTATTTATTCGGTTTGTAATGTGATTCACCTTTTGCTTCCGCTGTGCATTTAGATTGTGTTGTTTGACTATGATGATATCAACTACGTCACGATACTCCCCACCGGGCCCACCGGTAATACGTGGAAATATCGGGGTGTGACAGGTTGGTATCAGAGCCAACGTTGAGTGAATTAAACACTAGCCTTTTGTGTTTAATCTCAATGACACAGTTTGCACATTCATCGACTTCCGAGTCTAGACAAAGAACTTAGGACTAATCCAAATTTGTTTTATTTTAATTTTGTCCTTTATATTTCTTTGTTGTTCTTTTAAATTGTTTTGACAGGTTAAACAAGATGCCACCTAGATTTCGTGGAAGAGGTAGAGGCAAGGGGCCACTCATCGCCCAAAACGATCACAAGGCCGGGCCGTCACACCGGCGAACACCGTCAGATTCCCTTAGCAGAAGTCCTCAAGAAAATTGGAGGACCCATATTGAACCCGCAAGGCGCACAGTCTCGCTGAGCTCCTCCCATTCTTACCAAAACTCCTTTGGGCCTCAGTCTGAAAACGAGCCCCATAACTCACACCATTCCTATATACCCCTCCAAGGCCACAACTCGCCCTTCAACGACCCAACGCCCTATTTTCAGAGCCGGTTCAACCTGGCAAACCTGATTAATGAACCAATGGGTTATAACCCGATGGGACCTGAAGACCACTTCTCCATGGATATGGATGAAGATCCGGAACCTGCCCAACCACCAACCGGGACGCCTACTCACCCCATCGAGATTTCGGATGGGACACCCTTTCTTGGATCACCTTATAATGGTCCCAATAGCTACTAGGCGAGGTTTAACCAGATCGACTGGGTGTTTACTCCCAGTTACCACAACTCGCCGCAGCAGCAGCAACAGCAGGATCCCTCGGAGGATTCGCGCTTTGTAGCGGTTACTCCGCCACCACCACCAGTGCAACAACAGCCTCCGGAGCCACCGAGGCGTAGGAGATCAACCGCACGGATGTCCGTGCGAGGGGGAGTCCGAATCAGCACTCCTCAACTGTTTTGGTCAAAAATTACCTAAGCAATTAAGTGATCAAATTAGTTTTGTGAGGTAGTGTGCTAGTAATACTTTGTGAAAAATATGTTGGTTTGTTAGTTTGCGAAAACAGTTTCAGGATACGGCTCAGGATATCGAGCTGTATCTATAATCAAACAATGAGCAAAAATGTAAAGGTTGACACGTGATGTACGAGGAAAGCCCTTGATCAATCTAGATCTCCGGCATAAAACCTCGGGAGCTGACAATCGTCGGCTGCCTTGTTCTTCCTATTGCTTGAATAACAGGATACAGTACCAGATATGAGACGGATCAACTAAGTGTTACAATGTGATTCGAATACAAGTGTAAGTGTTTGCGAGTGTTTGCAACTAGTAGAGAGCAAGAGTGTTCAAGAAATTGTGTGTGTCCTCTTTGATCCGATCATTCCTTTATATAGTAAAAGAAATAACTAACTATGCTAAAAATCCGGGATACTGAGATTATTTCCTTTCTGAACGTTGCAAGGCTGTTTCAACTCGTTTTCCACGCGCATACCAACTATAACTCCGGGATTTAAGCTCCTATAACCGTTACAACATTAATAGCATTGACCAATCATCCATAACTCCCATAAAATACGCCTTTCTTCAATGTTGACCGTTACAAGAGCTATTCTTCCGCCATCAACGTCCTTATCCTGACCAATTTGAGCGGGTCTTCAGGATGACTTGGTCCTCATGAACGTTAGTCCCTTGTAACCAATGTTTACAAGCAAATTGTTAGTAACAGTCAGGATACTGCCTCAGGATGTTACCAATATCCTGGTCCGGTATCCTGATCGTAACCAACTATCATAAAATCAAGATATAGTATCAGGATATGGGCTCAGAATTTCACCCATAACAATTGTCCCCAAAAATATAACTGTTGGATATCCTGATTCCAACGGATATATTTTTTAGTCATTCCAACATGTCTGGTAAGGATATCTGTTTCAAATATACTGAACCTGTACACATATACTGAACCTGTATCTTGGTTAGTTCGTCTGTATTTTGTAGGGTCTAAATCATCTAGTTGTCCTGCACTTAGAACAATTCTAATTTCCTGCAAGTAGAATAGTTTGATGACTGGAGATGGAGGGATCTTGTGTTTCCAGGATGAAGCCTTCAACTGTTTATGTAAATATGCTTTAAAAACTTAATTGTGTTCTTGGTGGATGGGTTTCTTTTTGAGACGAAACCAAGAATACAATCTTTTGGACTAATAATAATAAACTGACCTTTTAGTCTTATTTATTATGTTTTTATTTTGAAAGGTATGTTTTGAATATCCTGATCAAATATCCTGGTCAGGATACTGATGAAATGTCTTCTAAATGTTAGACAAAACTTGGTTGAATATGACTTTTTAGAAAACTTAGATCATTTAGATAAGGTTTTCGAGATTTGAAGAATAATAAATCATACCAGAAACACTTAGGCAATAATTTCCAACCTTAACCTTTGAATCCTTTGCAATGTCCCCGGCATGGATGTCCCCAGTCTGTGCAGGATATTGCATCAGTGCATGACATACTTGAGTATTTCTTCACTTAGTGATTAAACTTCGTAGCTTCTTATCCACAAAAGAACGTGTGTAATCACAGCTTGTCATATCTTTGGAACTTGTCCAAAACTTTAGTTTTACTGGGGATAAACCCTTAGCATCCTGGGGATAAACCCTTAACATACTGGGGATAAACCCTTGTTTTCGTGCGCTACAGGCGGGAGTGTATAAACTCCAAGACTTAGAAAGGTGAAAACCTTTAAACCTTAGAGAGTATGAAAATACCCTTTTGTGAGAGAGGGTGATCAATCCTCATATACCTTGAGGATCCAGGGTATAGCCAACAGTAACGAAATTGTCAGCCACTTTTACATGAACTGGTCCCGCCACCTTGAACTATCCCTGGATAACTTGCGCTCCAGACGGGGTGTTTAAACCCAATTCGTGAGAAAGGTGAATACCTTTAAACATGTGAAGGGATCAGGATCCCTTAAACGTGAGAGAGGGGGCCAATCCTCTAATCTTTTGAAGTATCCTGAGTGTGTATCCTGGAGCTATATCCCGAAACATATACTGCAAAACAACTGTAAACAAAGGTGGGTGTTAGCTTGGCTAACACCCCTCCGATGCTTAAGTCAGCAATGGGTTCAAAAGAATAAACAATATTAAATATATTAAAAGAGATAGAACTCATACCATCCTGAGTTAGAAATTAAATTCTAAACTCACTTAAAATAGAGCTTTAGATGTATAGCATTCCAGGATCTCAGTAGTATATCCCCTTCCATATTCTTAAGCCGGTATGCTCCTTTTCTGGATTCCGATTCAATCTCATAAGGTCCTTCCCACTTAGGAGCTAACTTTCCATCAGCAGGATTAATAGTATTATGAAAAGCCTTCCTTAGTACCCAATCTCTAACTTGAAACCTTCTAGTCCTTAGATTCTTGTTATATGCTCTGGATATCCTCTGTTGATATGCTGCCAATCTCAACTTTGCCGCATCCCTTGTCTCATCAATAGTATCCAATTCTTGACATAGGGCTTCAGGACTCTTCTCAGGATCCCGGAGGTTGGATCTTGCTGTAGGTATCACCATCTCTGTCGGGATTACTGCCTCTGCTCCAAATACTAAGGAAAATGGGGTTTGCCCAGTAGCATTCTTCACGGTTGTTCTATCAGCCCATAGGACAAACGGTAGTTCTTCTGCCCATCTTCCCTTCTTAGCTCCAAGTCTTTTCTTCAAATTGTTGACAATTATCTTGTTTGAGGATTCTGCTTGTCCATTTGCTTGAGGATGTACCGGTGTAGATGTGATCATTTTAATTCCCCAACTCTTGCAAAAGTCAGTAGTTCTTTTACTTATAAACTGAGAACCATTGTCACAGACTTTCTCGGCTGGTACTCCAAACCTGGTCAGGATATTCCTCTTTATGAAGGATACCACTTCTTGATCTCTGACTTGGACAAAGGCTTCTGCTTCAACCCACTTGGAGAAATAATCCGTCATTGCCAACATGAAGACCTTTCCTCCTGGAGCCTTTGGAAGCTTTCCCACTATATCCATACCCCATTTCATAAACGGCCAAGGGGATACGATAAGATATAATGGTTCTGCAGGCTGATGCAAGATGTTGCCGTGCCTTTGACATGCATCGCATTTCTGAGCATACTCCACGGCATCCTTTCTCATGGTTGGCCAGTAATATCCTGTTCTCAACACCTTCGAGAACAGAGATCTGCCCCCAGTATGGTTGCCACATTCTCCTTCGTGTGTATCCTGAAGTACCTCCTTGGTTTCAGGATCTTCCAAGCACCTTAGGTACGGACCTGCAAGGGATTTCTTATACAAAATATTATTTATAATAGTAAAACGAGATACCTTCATCCTAAAAGCCTTAGGATTTGCATCCTTTGGGATATCTCCTTCTTGAAGATACTTCACAATTGGAGTCATCCAGGATTCAGGATCCTTCTCAGGATATCCATCACCAGGATCCTGGATACATGCTACTTCTTTATCCTGAGATTTGAAATGTTCCATTGCAGGATACAAGATGTGCACTATTGGTATCTGAGTTCCCTCCGGTATCCTGACAGTAGATCCTAAGTTTTCTAGAGCGTCAGCTTCAACATTCTTTTCTCTTGGTACCTGTTCAAGTATAAAAATTTCGAAATATCCTGCTAATTTTTTAACAATTTCAAGATATTCAGCTAACTTTTCGCCTTTTACTGCATAAGATCCATTGAAATGGTTAGTAATCAGCAGGGAATCAACATATACTTGTAAATATCTAATATTCATATTTTTAGCTAATTCTAATCCTGCTATCAGAGCTTCATATTCTGCTTCATTATTAGTGGCAGGAAACTCACATCTAATGGCCTGGGGTAATATGTCCCCCTGTGGCGATTTTAGTAGTATACCCAAACCTACACCTCTTACATTAGATGCACCATCAGTATATAGTGTCCAAGATTCTATATTTTCTCCGAGTTGTTGCACTTCTAGGTCTACTTCATTTTGAATATCACTACTGAAATCAGCCACAAAGTCTGCTAGAGCCTGAGACTTTATAGCATTTCTAGGTTCATATATTAGATCATAGGCACTTAATTTTACTGACCACTTAGCCATTTTACCCGACATCTCAGGTTTCCTAAGCACATTCTTAACAGGATAATTAGTTTTAACATGAATCCTATGTGTCTCAAAATAATGTCTAAGCTTAGTTGATGCCATAACTAGGGCTAATATCATTTTTTCTAGATGAGAATATCTAGTTTCAGCATCTAATAAACTTTTACTAACGTAATAGACAGGATACTGCTGACCTTCATGATCCTTTACAAGGACAGCACTTACTGCATTCCCAGATACTGTGAGATATAGGGATAATGGTTCACCATCCTCAGGCTTCATGAATAGAGGTGCGGTTGAAAGATATTGCTTTAATTCCTGTAGGGCTGCTTCATGCTTTTCTCCCCACTCGAACCTCTTATTCTTCTTCAGGATATCGTAGAATTCCTTGCATTTTTCCGAGGATCTTGATATAAATCTGTTTAATGCTGCTACTCGCCCTGTTAATCTTTGAACATCTTTCATATTTGAAGGTGACTTGATATCCAAGATAGCTTTAATCTGCTCCGGGCTTGCTTCTATCCCCCTTTTAGTCACCATGTATCCTAAAAACTTTCCTGCCCCCACTCCAAAATGGCACTTGGCAGGATTTAGTTTCATATTATACTGGTCCAGGATATCAAATGCTCCTTTAATATCCTGGAGATGATCCTCAGCCTTCTTGGATTTGACTACCATATCGTCAATGTACAACTCCATGGTGTCCCCCAGTTTGTCTTTAAACATCATGTTCACCAATCTCTGGTATGTTGCACCTGCATTTTTCAAACCAAAAGGCATAGCAGTATAACAGTAAATACCTGTTGGTGTCATGAAAGCAGTATCCTCCTGGTCTGAAGGTTCCATTTGGATCTGCTGGAATCCTGAGGATGCATCCATGAAAGTTAGCATTTCATGACCAGCAGTAGCATCCACCATTGAATCAATATGAGGTAGAGGAAACGGGTCCTTGGGACAAGCTTTGTTCAAGTCTGTGTAATCTACACAAACTCTCCATTTCCCATTTTTCTTTTGCACCACAACTACATTTGCTAGCCATCTTGGAAACTTGACCTCCCTGGTCATTTTGGACTTCAACAATCTTTCTACTTCCTCTTGGATAATTGTATTTTGTTCAGGAGCAAACTTCCTTCTCTTTTGCTGAACAGGCTTGAACGACCTGTCAATTCCAAGCTTGTGAGTGATAAAATCTTTGGATATACCTGTCATATCCTCATGCTTCCATGCAAATGTTGACATCCTGCATTTCAAAAAGTTAATTAACTGATGTTCAATATCCTGGGGGATATTGGTTCCTACGAGCACCGAGATATCTGGATTATCCTGGTCCAGGATAATTTTCTTAACATTCTGTTCTGAAGCCTCCACGATATCCTGGGCTCGCATCTTTAATTGCAATGTTGCATTGGGCTTGGTTGAGGATTTCATCGAGCATGAGTAACACTCCTTAGCTTCTTGTTAATCACTTTCCACCTTGACAACCCCCCAAGGGGTAGGGATCTTGATGCACTGGTGATAGGTAGACGGCACAGCTTTCATATCATGGATCCATGGCCTACCCAATATAATATTGTAGCAGGATAAGGAGTCCATGACACAGAAGCGTTGCATTGAGTTGACCCCTTCAACATACACAGGCAACTTTATTTCTCCCACAGTATTCCTGGCTTCTCCGCTGAACCCAACAAGCACAGTGGATTTTGAAGTGATATCCATCGGGGAAACATTCATCCTTTTCAGCGTTTCTAGTTGAATAATGTTGACGGAGCTGCCATTATCCACCAGTATCCTGAGCACAAAATGATTAGCAACATATAAAGTTATTACCAAAGCATCATGGTGAGGATCCTGGATAGTATCCCTGTCATCACTATCGAACGTGATCAATTTATCAGTCGTGAGGGTCGACATCCTGGTTGGCTTATTTCCCCTTTCGGCCTTAGCCTCCTTTGCATGTCTTTTGGCTGCAAAATAGGAAGTTCCGCATATATCAGACCCTCCTGAAATAAAGTTAATTATCTTGGCGTCGGCGGGAGGTGATGCTGCTCGTTCAGGATCCTTCTCAATATCCTGACCCTTATTCTTCTTTCTGCACAGAAGATCCTTCAGATATCCTTTACTTAGTAGGTAGCTTATTTCCTTCCTCAGGGCTATGCAATCTTCCGTAACATGTCCAAAATCCTCATGGAAGGCACACCACTTGGATTTATCCTTCCAATCAGCTTTCTGTTGGTTTTTCCTAGGCCACCTCGCTTTGTCTCCCAAACCCTGCATAGCATACATTAGTTCAAGTATATTAACAGAAAAACAATATTCTGACAACTCAGGATACTCCTCAGGATCCTCGTCTTGGACAACTTTCACTCTTTTGTTTTCATTTTTATCGTACGGCCTAGAGCGGTATGGTTTATGTGAAGATTCTGATTTCCTGTTTGTTGACTCATATGTTGAGGATGCATTCATCCTCTCTTGCATTTTCTTATCATCTTCAAGCCTGATATATCGCAAAGCCCTGTTTCGAGCTTCGTCTAAGTTCCTGCAAGGATTCATCACAAGATCCTGATAAAACTGGGAATCACTTTGTAGTCCCATTTTGAATGCTTGGACTGCTGTAGCAACATCAAGGTGTGGGATATCCAAGGATTCCCTGTTGAATTTGTTCACATAATCCCTTAGGGATTCTTGAGGTCCCTGAGTTATCCTGTAGAGGTCACTTGTTAGTTTTTCAAAGCTTCTACTGCAAGAAAACTGACTGTTAAACAAATTAACTAAATGAGCAAATGATGTAATTGAATGAGGTGGAACATTTAGAAGCCATTTCAAGGCTGATCCTGTTAAAGTAGAGCCGAAGCCCTTGCACAAGCATGATTCTTTAAGATCCAGCGGGATAGGGTTAATCTCCATCCTCTCCCTATACTGGGCAATATGCTCCTCAGGATCCGTCGTCCCATCATACAGCTTCATGTTAGGAGTCTGGAATCTCTTTGGGATTTCTGCATCACAAATGGGGTGAGCAAAGCGGGATATGTTGTGACTATCCCGGGATACTTCCGGTATAGGCTGCACTATCCCAGGCACACTTGATATCATATCCTTCAACTTTTGAAGCTCTCTGGTTATCACTGATGTCACACCTGCATCCTGCAATGATCCAAGATTATTAGTAACAGGGATACTGGTGTTAACAGTCAAGTTACCAGCTTGGTGATTCTGGCTATATCCTGGGGCGCATCCTGGAGCATATCCTGGATCCCTCACAGTCGACATCCTGGTCGAAGAGGGTATCTCAGGAATATGACTCCGGGAATGGCTAGGCACAATATTCCCCCTGTTATCCTCAGCATATACTGCAGAACTGAAGTTTAAAGCTCTTGGTTGCAAGGGAGTGACAGTATCCTCAGCGGGCCTGCTTGAGCTGGATTTCAAGAGTTGTATCTCTCTTATCAGCATTTGGTTGGTATCCTGCTGCTGCCTCATTTGTTCCTGTACACTACCAAATAAAGTTAGAATTTCTTCATTAGAGGCCAAAACAGGACCAGATCCCTGAATATTCTGAGTGGGAATAACATCCCGAGCCACATGAATTTCGGTTCCTTGTGAAGAGGCTTGCATTCTCGAAGGAGGTGGTGGAAGAATCGAACCAATTGTTGTAGAGGTTGTAGCAGACACGGTGGAAGAGCTCATGTTTGATCTCGAGGCCATTGAAAATAGTGTAGCAAAAAGTTGTGACAATAGAAAACCGAGTAATGATTTTACTTAAGTTTTTAGTAAAAATAGCACCACTTGCCCCACGGTGGGCGCCAAATTGTTTTGGTAAAAAATTACCTAAGCAATTAAGTGATCAAATTAGTTTTGTGAGGTAGTGTGCTAGTAATACTTTGTGAAAAATATGTTGGTTTGTTAGTTTGCGAAAACAGTTTCAGGATACGGCTCAGGATATCGAGCTGTATCTATAATCAAACAATGAGAAAAAATGTAAAGGTTGACACGTGATGTACGAGGAAAGCCCTTGATCAATCTAGATCTCCGGCATAAAACCTCGGGAGCTGACAATCGTCGGCTGCCTTGTTCTTCTTATTGCTTGAATAACAGGATACAGTACAGGATATGAGACGGATCAACTAAGTGTTACAATGTGAGTCGAATACAAGTGTAAGTGTTTGTGAGTGTTTGCAGCTAGTAGAGAGCAAGAGTGTTCAAGAAATTGTGTGTGTCCTCTTTGATCCGATCATTCCTTTATATAGTAAAAGAAATAACTAACTATGCTAAAAATCCGGGATATTATGCTAAAAATCCAGGATAGTGAGATTATTTCCTTTCTGAACGTTGCAAGGCTGTTTCAACTCGTTTTCCACGCGCATACCAACTATAACTCCGGGATTTAAGCTCCTATAACCGTTACAACATTAATAGCATTGACCAATCATCCATAACTCCCATAAAATACGCCTTTCTTCAATGCTGACCGTTACAAGAGCTATTCTTCCGCCATCAATATCCTGACCAATTTGAGGGGGTCTTCAGGATGACTTGGTCCTCATGAATGTTAGTCCCTTGTGACCAATGTTTACAAGCAAATTGTTAGTAACAGTCAGGATACTGCCTCAGGATGTTACCAATATCCTGGTCCGGTATCCTGATCGTAATCAGCTATCATAAAATCAAGATATGGGCTCAGAATTTCACCCATAACATCAACCATCTAGTGGTAGTCATTATCTGCCACTATACGAAGACCCACAGATGGGTGGGCCTTCGAACCCTGTTTCTGAGGTGCAGTCTACGCCGGTCGCACCGTCACCAGTGGGTTTTAACAACCCAATTCCTACCTATGTCGGTTCAGCGGCGTACAACCCATTTGAGCAGCCGGCCCACGCCAACTACAACTATGCTGAGGTTGACCCATACCTCGTGGCGGCAAACTACGATACTCTTCATCCCGAGGGGCCCTTTGGAGTCCCATATCAAGCTGGATATCCAAACTATGGGTACCCACCCTATGGGTATCAACAACCGCCACCTCCTCAACCTCCACTGTATCAGCAGCCCCCGCAGCCACCAGTGATATCGCCACCGCAGCATCAAGAGATTCTTCAAAGGTTGAGTCAGGTGGAGGACGAGGTTCGGGAAGAGCGTAGGCAAAACCGAGGAATTTTCAAGGGTCTGGCGAACTTAATCAAGGGGAAGACCAAAAAGGGTCATTAAATCCTTTAATTGTTTATTGTATTTCTTTAGTGTTTAATCAGTCCCTGCGTGGACATCTATTTCTGTAACCGGTCCCTGCGAGGACTTGTAGTTTCTGTTTAGCCCCTGCGTGGGCATGTCTTTTCAGTTTAGCCCCTGCGTGGGCAAGTTATTTCTTTTAAAGTCCCGTTTAGGGCAAACATGTACTTTTTAAATTTTGTAGTGGAATGGTTTAATTTAAAATTTCATTTTTGTTAATTATATGCATAAACATAAATTATGAAATAAATAAAAATTATCATTCCTTTTATAAGATCTGTCATTAAACTAAAATCTAAAAAGGACAAGACCTAGCCCATGTGTCATTTAAGACAGGGCCAAGATGGTAATTACTCAATTAGATTCAGATCCTTATTAACATCTCAATTTAGGATTGTTCTGCGTTAAATATTAAATAAGAATCTTAAAGGGTATAACCTAGCCTGCATGTCGTTATAAGACCTGGCCATGATGGTAAAACCCGTTTAAAAAGAGATTCAAATCCTTGTTAACATCTGAAAACATGTTAACATTCCTGGCTAACGTGATTCGTAAAATCACATCCTTACATTGGATTTTTCAAAATCCTTCTTTATTACTTGAACATCCATTTGTGATGTAGGGCCTACGAGCCATAATTATTGTCATATAAGGCAAAAGACAGTCGTAGCCTATAACTCCCTGTCAAGAAAGGTAATGAACTATGATTCAAACCGTAATACCCGGATTCTCTGAAATCATGGTTTATAAAGTAAATTTGTCCCTGTGACTTGGCCTTTTGTGCCATTATTATATTATAACTAAGGGTTATTAATGAAGAATCCTGAGTGAAATACTTAATAAATTAACTAATATGGTCCTTTAATACCATGGTTAATAAATTAATAAGATGACAAATCTATTATAAACTTCTAAGAAGTCATTGTCATCATTTTATGTAGCAAGCAAGCTACATGGCTGAGTCTGAAGAAGTCAACAGTCATCCAAAGGAAAATGATGATACCACCAGGATCAACGTAACTGGTGCGGAACTTCAAGCGCTGATTGATAATGCTGATACCAAGGCCATAGATAGGCAGTTCAATGAGTCAAGCGGTACTCGAAGTAGGACCTCATCTGTACCCCATTCTAAACCTAAGACTCACTCTGAGGCTCATTGTAAGCCACCCTCTAAACATAATGGAACAAGGAGGGATGACGATCATCACTCCTCGAATCAGCATAGTGTTCCGTCAAAGAAGATTAAGCTCAAACGAGAACCACGTGGTAAGTCTTGTACCTACAAATATTTCGTCTCCTATAAGCCCAGGGATTTCACTTGGGAGAAAGGGGCTGTGGATTGCATGACATGGTTGGACGAAATGGATACCGTGGTTGACATCAGTGGTTGCGCTGATAGGGATGTTGTGAAGTATGTATCTCAGTCGTTTAAAGGAGAAGCACTGGCCTGGTGGAGGTCTCTAATCCAGGCTACTGGGAAGATTCCATTGTACAGTCTGTCTTGGGATCAGTTTGTTGCGCTCATCAAAGAGAATTACTACCCTCAGCATGACGTTGAAAAGATTGAGTCAGACTTCTTATCTCTGGTAATGAAAAACCTAGACTGTCAGACTTACCTTACTAGCTTTAATACCATGTCTCGACTGGTTCCATATTTGGTAATACCGGAACCCAAGCGAATTGCTCGTTTCATTGGGGGTTTAGCCCCGGAGATCAAAGCCAGTGTAAAGGCATCCCGACCTGCTACTTTTAGGTCGGCAGCTGATCTATCTTTATCCCTTACTTTGGATGCGGTCAGGCTGAGATCGCTTAAGAACTCGGATGAAAGTAAGAGAAAGCGTGAGGACGATAACTCACGGCGACCTGAGAAGAAGCATAAGGGTAACACGGACCACCAGAAGAAGTCTGGGTCCCACAAAGGTAGTCAGCAGACAGATGAGAAGCCAAAGTGCAAAACCTGCCAGAAACGTCACTTTGGAAAATGCAGGTTCGAATCCAAGTCTCAGTCAAAACCATTTGCATGTGGGTTATGCAAATCCAAAGAGCACAAGATGATAGAGAGCAAGAAGATAAAGGATGCAACGTGCTATAACTGTAACGAGAAGGGGCACATCAAGTCCAACTGCCCTAAGTATGCCAAAAAGACTGAAGAGGTCAAGAAGACAAATGCAAGGGTCTTTCGAATGGATACACGAGAAGCCGTTCAGGATGATAATGTCATAACAGGTACCTTCCTTATAAATGATGTTTATGCAAGGGTATTATTTGATTCGGGTGCGGATAAGTCATTTGTAGATGATAAGTTTTGAAAGTTATTGAATTACCTGTTAAAACCCTAAGCGTGAAATATGAGGTAGAATTGGCTGATGGTACCTTAGAAACAGCCTCAACTGTGTTAGATGGATGTTTTATATCCATTAGGAACCACTCATTTCCGTTGTCCTTGCTTCCTTTGAAATTAGCTGGTTTCGACATAGTAATAGGCATGGATTGGTTATCGCATAACCAAGCCCAGATTGTTTGTGACAAGAAACAAGTGGTGATCAAGACTCCGTATGGTGAGCCACTCACCATACAAGGAGATACTCAGTGTGGGTTGCCTAAGCAAGTGTCTGTGCTTAAGGCGTCCAGGTGTATGAAGAAGGGTTGTGTCATCTATATGGCACAGGTGACTATCGATGAACCAAAACCCAAGATTGAATACATCCCTGTCATTTCTGAATATCCAGATGTATTCCCTGAAGAACTACCTGGTTTACCACCAGATAGGCAAGTGGAGTTCAGAATCGACATTATACCTGGAGCAGCACCTGTTGCAAGAGCACCTTACCGGTTAGCCCCAACTGAGATGAAAGAGTTGAGAACTCAGTTGGATGATTTGCTGGCAAAAGGATTTATTAGACCTAGTTCGTCTCCTTGGGGAGCACCAATCCTGTTTGTAAAGAAGAAGGATGGATCGATGCGCCTATGCATCGATTATCGTGAGCTTAACAAAGTCACTATCAAGAATAGATATCCATTGCCCAGGATCGACGATCTGTTCGATCAATTACAAGGGGCAAGTTACTTCTCTAAGATCGATTTGAGGTCAGGCTATCATCAACTGAAGGTTAGAGATGAAGATGTACACAAGAATGCATTTAGGACTCGCTATGGTCACTACGAGTTCTTAGTGATGTCGTTCAGGCTCACTAATGCACCAGCAGCGTTCATGGAATCTCATGAACCGCGTCTGCAAGCCCTACTTGGATAAATTTGTCATCGTCTTCATCGATGATATTCTTATTTACTCGAAGAATCAAGCTGACCATGAGAAGCACCTTCGTTGTATTCTTTCATTACTTCAACAAGAGAAACTTTATGACAAGTTTTCAAAGTGTGAATTTTGGCTTCGTGAAGTCCAGTTTCTTGGACACGTGGTTAGGGAGCATGGTATCCAGGTGGATCCTGCTAAGGTTGAAGCTGTCATGAATTGGCAAGAGCCGAAGACGCCCACAGAGATTCGTAGCTTTTTGGGTTTGGCAGGATGCTATCGGCGATTTATTGAAAATTTCTCAAGGATTGCAGCACCCCTAACTTCGTTGACTAGAAAGAATATTAAGTTTGATTGGGGTCCTAAGCAACAAGAATCGTTTGATATACTTAAGCAGAAACTGAGCAATGCTCCTGTGTTGACATTGCCTGATGGAATAGAAGAATTTGTAGTATACTGCGACGCATCACACACTGGTATGGGGTGTGTGCTCATGCAGAAAGGCAAGGTTATTGCCTACGCTTCCCGACAACTAAAAGTGCACGAAAAGAATTACTCCACCCACGACTTGGAGTTGGGTGCCGTTGTATTTGCACTAAAGCTATGGAGGCATTATTTGTATGGTACCAAGTGTGTGATCTATTCTGATCACAAGAGCCTTCAACATCTGTTCAATCAGAAGGATCTGAACATGAGACAGCGTCGATGGATGGAGACACTGAATGACTATGATTGTGAAATCAGATACCATCCAGGCAAGGCAATGTGGTTGCCGATGCCTTAAGTAGAAAGGAAAGGGTTAAGCCCATAAGAATCAATGCCAAGAGCATTGAATTAAAGAATAGTTTGAGTGATAGACTGTTAGCTGCGCAAAAGGAAGCCATGTTAGAAGCTAACTATTCAAATGAAAAACTGGGAGTCACTGCAGAATAGTTATCATATGGTAAGGATGGAATCCTAAGATTAAATGGACGAATATGGGTTCCAATCTATGGAGGACTATGGGATGTTATCCTCCAAGAAGCCCATAGTTCTAAGTATTTCGTTCATCCTGGAAGTGACAAGATGTACCAGGATTTGAAGGCAAGTTATTGGTGGATAGGCTTGAAGAAGTCTATAGCCACTTATGTGGCCAAATGTTTGACGTGCGCACAAGTTAAAGCTGAGCACCAAAAGCCGTCAGGTTTGCTACAACAGCCTGAACTTCCCACCTGGAAGTGGGAAATGGTGACTATGGATTTTATCACCAAGTTGCCAAAGACTAAACGAGGAAATGATACTATTTGGGTGATAGTGGATAGACTGACTAAGATAGCCCACTTCCTACCTATTAAGGAAACACACAGCTCAGATAAGTTAGCTCAGCTGTACGTGGATGAGATTGTATCTCTCCATGGAGTACCAGTGTCTATCATCTCTGATAGGGATACAAGGTATACATCGCATTTCTGGAAAAGTTTTCAACAATCCCTGGGTACTCGATTAAATTTCAACACAACATATCATCCTCAAACGGATGGTCAAAGTGAACATACTATATAGACACTTGAGGATATGCTACGAACTTGTGTTATTGATTTGGGTGGAAGTTGGGATGATCATCTTCCATTGATCGAATTTTCATATAATAATAGCTATCATTCCAGTATTCAAGCTGCACCATTTGAAGCTTTATATGGAAGAAAGTGCAGAACGCCCATTTGATGGGCAGAAGTTAGAGATGTCCAACTAACAGGACCTGTTATAGTCCTGGAGACGACAGATAAGATTGTACAGATACAAGATCGTCTCAAAGCTGCCAGAGATAGGCAGAAAAGTTACGCATATTTAAGGCGTAAACCTCTAAAGTTCGAGGTAGGTGACAAGGTTCTACTTAAAGTATCACCCTGGAAGGGAGTGATGCGATTTGGTAAGAATGGTAAGTTAAGCCCAAGGTATATAGGACCATTCGAGATCATCAAATGTGTCGGAACAGTGGCTTATAAGTCAAACTTGCCTGAAGAGCAAAGTGGTATTCATAATGTATTCCACATCTGCAATCTGAAGAAATGTCTAGCTGATGAATCCCTAGTCATACCACATACGGATGTGCATATAGATGAGAGCCTGAAATTTGTGGAAAAACCTTTGTCGATTGAGGATCGACAGGTTAAGAAGCTTTGAAGGAAGCATGTGCCGATCGTAAAAGTTAAATGGGATGCCCGTAGAGGTCCCGAGTACACATGGGAGGTAGAATCCACAATTGAAAGAAAAGTACCCACATTTATTTCAGCAAATATCGAGGTCGAGATTTCTTTTAAGGGGGTGAGGATGTAACACCTCGTAAATTCATACCCAATAAAATAAAGACACGTGTCATGGCAGGTAAAACGTGTCATAAGCCCGGATCAAGTTGAAAGATGTATGGTAGGATTTAAAAGTGTCGACATGTTAATTAATACCTATAAGCGACCCATTTATGAATCCCAAACCTTAATCTATATTATAAACATCTGATATATTCAAATCCGGTTATTTTGATAATGTATAATTCAAATTGGCACAAGAAATGGATCCTATGTTTCATACGACAAATTCCCTTCAAAAGCATTCATCAATAAAGTCCAAGGATGTGTAAGTGCATGGCAACACCTTCAAGAGCATGCAAAGGTCTGGTTCATGGTCCCCTCCTGCTGATAAAGGCATAAGATTCGAAGTTGTAAAGAATGCATGGTTAAAGCCTAAGAGATTACAAAGTTTTGTCTTCTGATGAGGGCTTACGGACCGCAAGAAGACCACCTTACGGTCCGTCAGGTGGCGGAGCTGGGCGAAAATAAATAAAAAGCGGATACGAACTGCAAAGCCAAGGGCTTACGGTCCGCAAGGTTGTAACTGGGCATCTTAGATCAAGGTCAGTTGCGGACCATATAGCTTTTAACTTACGGTCCGTAAGACTGTCGCTGGCAGCAAAAAAAAATGGACAGATGCCTGTTCAGCCTGTTACACCGCCTTAGTTGCATGGTATTCAAATTACAGGAATTGGGCCAACAGTTTTACATGCCTAGGGACACCTGGGAACATCATACAACATTTGTAGACTTGCTTGGCATCATCTTGATCAATTAAACTCACTATATAAGAAGTTCCATGGTTGCAACATTGGAGCACCTCATTTGAAAACTCTCAAGCTGATCTCTGGAGCTTCTCTGGCTTTCAATAAGTTTCCTTAGGATCCATAATCATGCTAAGGACCTTTGTAAGTGTCCTTAACCTCCTAATTAAGTTTATAATTAGTTTAATGGCCTAAAGTCAAACCCGTCGTAATTAAGGTTTGACTTAGTGATTAATCACTGATGGTCCAGTCAATTCTCGAATTAAGAGTAGCTTTGAGTGGTAATTATGTGGGTAATAAAACCCTAAAAGGGCACCCTCTGATTCCCACTCTAACTAGGTCAATTGTCGGGTCAAACTTGATCTTAAAAAGTCAACAGAAAGCTAATTTTCAAATAATCACATAATTAACAATGTGGAAGCCATGCAACCTGTTTTATCACTAATATAACTTGGTAATTAATGTAAGAACATGTCTAAACATGTTCAACCCGACAATTTTCTATATAAGCTCGGTTCGGAACCGAAAGTCGCATGAAAGGACTTTTGCTTTGACTTTCAGTTCTGACCCAATGTAGCATGTTTTAGAAATGCCTTAGAGCTTTATTAGGACCAGGTTACATGTTAGTATAACCCTCTGTGATTATACAACTTGGTTCATTAGTTATCCGATTCATATGCAAGTTTCCGTTATACGCCTAAATGTTGACCGTAACGCCCTTTTGACTTTAAAACAAGAATTGTGAAAATGTGAGAGGACAATAATCTTTAGTACTGATTTATAAACATATCCCTAAATTTTCACATCAGATGGAGGTCTAGATTAAGAGTTATGCTCAATAGCGTAATTAGAAGGCTTTTTATTAATTAAACGACGTAATTAGCATAAAGCCTATCTAAACCCAATTTTTGAAACCAAACTTTTTACCTACTGATGTAAAATAATATTTTGGGATTTTTGAAGATTTTTACTTAATTTTAGGCTGAGCATAGGGTTATAGCTTTGATGCGGTAATTTTCGGTTTTGCCCCTTTGGCCTATAAAATGAGTTTTTTATAATATTTTGATACCAAACCTTTTGCTACTGATTTTATATAATAAATAGAATATTTTAAGCCTTCTGGAATAATAAAAATATCAGCTTTCATTATAAAACCCGGAAATCGCTTAAAACCGCCTTTTTACGCGTTTTAAACGCATAGTATGTATTAAAACTATTTTAAATATATAGGACTTGATACCTACTGATATTTTTAGTAAATTTTTATATTTTAACAGTAAGCAAAAGTTTTAAACTCAGATTTCCAGATTTGACCTTTTAAGCTTATGTGAAATTACCAAAATGCCCCTACGGTGCATAGTTTAGTTATAAGAGGTAAATTTCACCTATATACCATACCCTACTATTATGACTTATAAAAATAAGTAATTTTACTGAGTATATCAGACCTAAAACTCAGATTTACATTTAAACTCTTTATAATCTTTAAAATGACCAAAATACCCCTACGGGGCATAATTTGAGTTTAAATTCATTTTGGGCATAATGGAAGGTATCTTACTGATATCACAACATATTTATGGTAAATTAACTTAGGAAACCTGTTCATGAATCATTTGGTTACCCGTAACGCATTATTCGCGTTCGGTGTGGTTTATGTAACTAGTTTGCATAAACTAGCCGAAACGGGTCAAACCTTATCATTATTTTCTCAAAATCCAGAATGTGTTTAGACTACCCATATTATACAAGTCTTTAAACTTGTCGGGTCTAAAACACATTCTAATCCGGTCATCGCTTAATCGTGCGTTTTGAACCGTATATCTTTCTTTAAAACTAACCGGTCTAAGTTTAGGCTTAATTAAGACCCGTTAGGAATCTAATAGGTTATTAAAACCTTCGTTCAAGATTAGGAGCCCGGTAAAAGCTACTTGCTCTCGCCATTTGTGAATTATACTTACTCAGGTAAATACTTTTAACTTATTTTCCCTATACGGGCTTGGGATACGGTATTATAATAATACCGCTTGGTCGGGTTTGTAGTCATTTAAATCGGATTGTGATTAATGTATTTACATAACTCATTTTAATCTGTATTATTTGGTGTATGGCCTTTGGGGGTTAAATGACCATGTCCCGGATATCCTTGGCATCATTCAAAGAAATGGCCACGACCTAAGCACGGGGTGTAGGCATACACCTGACAAATGCATTATGTAAAAACTGGTAATCCACTTAAAGGAATCAACCTTGTGGGCATTATACCTGTGGCGTGTCAGTTAATCATGTCCGGCTCTTCTAACCGGCCCTGACGGACGACAAATAAGTAAAACTGTATACAAGATTATTTTTAAATAATTGTCCCAAGTTATAAAGATATTTTGTGCCGTGTGCATTCAAACTAATTTTTGTTAAAATCTTTTCAAAATGAGTCAGTTAATTGTATTTACCAGTGTAAACTGACGTATTTTCCAAAAAGGCTAAGTGCAGGTACTAGACGAAATAGGCTGGCTACTCCTGACATCATTAATCAAGTCTTGCAAGCTCTAGATGTTAAAGTCTGTTGAACAATGATCTTTTTACCTTTTGATCCACATGTGGATCTTTTACTGTCCGGATTGTAATACTTTGGTATTACTATTTATTCGGTTTGTAATGTGATTCACCTTTTGCTTCCGCTGTGCATTTAAATTGTGTTGTTTGACTATGATGATATCAACTACGTCACGATACTCCCCACCGGGCCAACCGGTAATACGTGGAAATATCGGGGTGTGACAAAATCTGAAAAAAAATGATACGTAAAAGTCTTAACATCAACAACACATAAAATAGAACAACATGTGTATTTGAACAAGATGGAATGCAAGCCCTTAGCAGTTACACATGTGCCATTAGGTGAAACAAAAAAGTACATATAAAATACACAGATTCAAATTGAAATCATGAAATATATGAAACAAAATCAATAATCACTTAAAATCGAAATTCAATTAACATGTAACAAAATCAATAATCACTGAAGATCAAAATTGAATTAACGATAACTGAATACCTGAATTGATACCTGCAAATCACTGAGAAATTGATGGATATAGCCTCAGAACAAATTGAAGATTTTATAAGCCCTAAAATTGTTGAAGAAATCAAAAGATTGAAGAGATCGTTGAAGGTTTCAGATTTGCGCCCTAATCATCAGAAATCTAATCATCTCTGTGATTCATCATCTCGTAAGAGCGTGATTTTTTTTATCTAGGTTCTGAAATGATACTGATTTTAATGGAACAGAGAATTGTATAATTACCAATTAACCCTTTTCATTAAAACACAAGGGATATAAATGAGTGGCTGAGATTTGTTCTCATGGTTCTCACAAAAAATGGGTGTTCTCATTTAAACCCTCCCCTATATATATATATATATATATATATATATATATATATATATATATATATATATATATATATATAGGGTAGGGTTCATGAGTGAACAATGATGTATTTGTGAACAAAATGAACTTATCCTAACCACTGATTTTGTAGATCTAAATTTTTTCTTTAGTGGCAAGATTGTAATTATTTTTTGTAACTTACATGTATTTTAATAGACACAAGGGTATAATTGTATTTTTCTCTCTTCATTTAATTAATTGATTTTTTTCTCTCTCCTGATTTCTCTTTCTAACTAAAAGAATATATTAATTACATTCTCTATATTTTTTTCTCTCACAAATTACTTAACTTAATATTTGATAATTAAAAAAAATACAAACATTATCAAATATTGTTCCATTTAGAATACGATTAAAAATATTTAATTACATTTTCTATACATATATGTATTAGATTAATGTTTGATGAAAAGATGCATAGTGGAAACAATATGTAATAATACACAAGTGTATAAGTCTGGTATATACCGACTTGTATACACTATGTACTTGAATAATACACAGGTGTATACGTCTGGTATATACCGACCTGTATACACATATGTACTTGAATAATACACAGGTATATAGATCTGGTTTATACTGACCTGTTAAAAAACATAATTTAATTAGGTTTAGTATTTAATTTTAAAAAGAACATAAGAGTTTATTTAGAGAAACATTAGCCCTTCAATCTCTTATAATTAAAATAATGGAGAAATAATTAAAATGAGAGAGAGAGAGGGAGTTAAGAGATGAGAAAATTAAGGGATTTTAATTAAACATAATTGGGTAATGTCAATCTTACCCTTTTAATCTAAAAAATGATCAAGGGACAAGATTAGTTCACTTAGTTCGCTCTCAAGAAGTTGTTCACAAATGAACCTAATCCTATATATATATATATATATATAGGGTAAGGTTCATGCGAGAACCACCCTTATTGTGAGAACCGCGAGAACCAATGTGAACACAAAATAAAATCTAAAAAGCACTCAAAAATTTTTTTTATTTTTTTTAATATTTTTTTTTAAAAAATCGCTATATTTCGTTACCATAAAAAAAAACTTATTTTTTTTGAGTAACAGTTATCCATGCACATGTGCATATGTATCATTACTTCAACAAATTCGGTAATACGTTATCAGGAATAGACAATTGCACTTTAATTTACAATACCATTAGTAATACACTACTTTTTACATTACCAATATTCAAAATGCACATGTGCATCATTAGGTATAACCATGATATAACGTGTTTTGGTACAAAAAGTTTGTGATTTTGAATGGAGAAGTAGGCCCATATACATGTTTTTTGGTTAGTTATATCTAGTGGTTGATGGTTTGGTTATAGTTGTCAATTTTTGATGTAATATGTTGATTGGATGGTATAAATGGTGTTTACATACATGTAATAAAGTGAAAATATTGTTAATGGTATTGTATTATGGATGGTAGGAGGTAATGGTATTGTATTATGGATAGTAGTGTATTATAGATGGTATGATAGATGAAAGGGAAAGTGTATTCAAAGTGGTGTACCAAAACACCTTATTTCATGTTGATACATATAAATGCACATGTGCATTTCTAATATTGGTAATGTAAATAGTAGTGTATTACATATGGTAGTGTAAATGCAAGTGCAATTGTACAATATGTGTAATGAATTACGGAATTTGTCAAAGAAATGACAAAAATGCACATGTGCATGCTTGTGTATTATGGATGGAATGATAGATAAAAGAGAAAGTAGTGTACCAAAACACCTTATTTCCTGTTGATACATATAGATGCACATGTGCATTTCTAACATTATTAACGTAAAAAGTAATGTATTACACGTGTTAGTGTAAATGAAAGTGCAATTGACTATTATTTGTAATGAATTACGGAATTTGACAAAGAAACGATACATATGCACATGTGCATGGATAACTGTTACTCGAAAAAAAAAATTTGTATTTTTTTTATTAACAAAATATAGCGATTTTTTCAAAAAAAAAAATAGTAAAAAAAATTAAAAAAAAAATTTGGGTGTTTTTTAGATTTTTTTAGGAATTACTGTTTGTGTTCACACTGGTTCTCGCAGTTCTCGCAATAAAGGGTGGTTCCTAACGGATCTTTGTCCTATATATATATATAGGGGAAGGTTCATTGGAGAACACTAAAAAAGTGGGGATCAGTGGGGAACCGACTCAAACGAACTCCGATTGGACTCATTCCAGCGGCATTGGAACTGGCTCGTCGAACCCTAACTAGGATCTCTTAACCCTAAACCCTAAATCCTAACTCCTAAACTCTAAACCCTAAAGCTATAAAATAATGCTAAAACCTAAGTTTAACTGTAATAACCATAAATTTAAAACCATTATTATTATTATTATTTATTTTAGTTAATAGGAAAACCTAATTAAGACACCCAAGTAATTCTGTACAAACCCTAAAAATTTCAGAACAATCAGAATCAGGATCAGGGCCCCTAAAAATCAGGGGGGGGTATTTCCCTAGTTAACGATTATCTCAAAATTTTCGTTGTCAAAATATAAAAATTCGATTATGTCAAGTCAGCTGAGCTAGTCCCAAACGTGGCTACCCTATAACCTACTTTTGACCCTTACGCATCGTAACAGTAGGGGGCTTACGATGCGCAAGAAGTCTTACGCATCGTAAGGGTGTTATGCTTACGATGCGCAAGCCTGGCCAAATTTTAGCTATAAATAGCAGAGTCTGGGACTTGAATTCTGCAATTGGAACGACGTTCAAACTCCAAAATTACGCTGAGATTTCGTCTGAATACTCTCAAAACACACACAAAAACACTAATTAGCATAGCGGGGTGCTGCAGAACAGGGTATTAACTCGATCGCTATTACGATTCATTGTCCGATCGATCAATGTACTCAATGGATGTTTAAGTGCTGCCCACATTAGGGTGATGCTTTGTCATTAATTGTGATTCCGACTGGATGTTGAGTGCCACCCGAATACGGGGAATACTCTGTCCTTCGTTGTGAATCCGATGGATGTTTAAGCATAGCACTTTGTCATTCGTTGTGAGGGTTGATCTCGTGAGTTATCGTAAATGCTGTATTAAGTTACTAACCTAGTTGCGTGCATGTTATTTAAATTAGGTTAAAAGACTAATCAGTAGTCTAAACTCTGCCCGTATAAATCTGAAATATTATCACAAGGTAGCATCACTTTGGAATTATTAAGGTACGGATCCTTACCCCACTCCTTATTGCTTCATATTCAAATTGTTATAAACCCATTTAAATTCATATATCTTTGAAAACTCCTCACGTCTTTGATTATCGATTCATTTGACAGTCCGTTGGATTCCTATTCTAATCATAACTTTGAATTTAGCTTTCATGTCATGCGATAGTATTATGTTAGTTGTACTCATTATCGCATGTTCCAATATATGATACGTCTTGTTATGAAAAATATTTTGATAAGTTATGTTAATAAGACCATCTGTACTCTGATACCCTGAGTTTCGCTTCTCGTGGAGTGTCCCACGAGCATGTTGTTGCGGCATCGACATCATGTGCTCCTCCCGTGACGGAGAGATCAGTTCACGGCGTCTCTTAAGTACAAGTGTGGTACATATAAGCTATTAGGAGGCGTATGGATCGATCCTAGGATTTAAGTATAAGGAGGTGGATAACGGGTATGCCAACTCGCCATCTCGTGTGATAATTATGCAGGAGTAGCTACATGTGTATT